>JAJIBD010004796.1:0-204684 GCA_021461705.1 Cryptotis parvus | reverse complement strand
AGGAATCCAGAGAGTTTCCAAGAGAATTGCAGCTATAGACACTGAAGGCAAAAAGTAGGCTGAGGCCAGGGGACGTGACCGAAAACAGGAAGGAAATTCTGAGCAGTGTCTTTAGTCCTCCAACAGGGAAGATCACCTCAGGTAGTCTCTCTCAGCCTGCACAGGGGCATCTGGCACCAACAGCCTTGCGTGTTGTCTTCAGTCTGTCGTATCTCAGGTGCTTTGACAATTTTCTCCACAATTTCAGGGGAACCCAGTGGGTCTGTACCTAGTGGATTACACCTTTGGTGTCTGTTAACCCAACCTACAGACACTTCGACAGGATTTACAGATTGATCTTCCATGTGTTCTTTTCCTGAAACACGGAATCCATTGACACAGTTTGGTATGCCTGTGATGGCCCAGGGGCTTCTTAATCTTTTCCCACTCACAATCACTTCCTGCCTGAGAGATTTTTTTTTGCATGACTTTGGGTCAATAGATATATAAAATAGGCATCATGTTGAAAGTAGATACTGAGAATGCAATATGAACAACATTTGAACATTTTTTACAACTCCCCACATCCAGCCACATAACTCCACAGGTTCTTTATTGTTTTAGTTTTTGAGTAACACCCAGTGATGCTCAGGTCTCTGGCTCTGCACTACAGAATTACTCCTGGCAGTTCTCAGGGGGGGACCATATGGGGTGCCAGGAATTGAATCAAGTGTGTGCAAACTTACCCACTATCTCTTCGCCCCAACCCCCGCCCACCACCACTACCATGTGGGTTCTTGACCCACAACTTAAGAAGGAGGGTGACAAGATACAGTATGACCTCTCTTATCTATCAGATATAAAGAAATATAGAAAGGAATTAGCAAATGGCAATAGGCAGCAGAACCTGAGAACTGGTTAACAGAGCTGAGCTCACCATGGTAAAGGGATTAAGGTGGGTGGGGGTGTTTATACTGAAGCAATGATGGGGGGAAGGAGACAATTTAGTGGAAGTATGGTGTTAAAACACTACATACATGTAACCCAGGAGTATGCTACCTGCACGAGGAGTATGCTACCTGCACGGCAGAGCCTGGCAAGCTACCCGTGTTGTATTTGATATGCCAAATACCAGTAACAATTATATACCTCATTCCGGAATGGATTGAGGCTCTTTATGTTTCTGGGTAAGCAGATGCCCTTGGGCTCTACTGGCATGAGACAGGACATATGGAGATGTTACTGGGGCCCGCTTGGCAAATCGATGATGAACAGTGATACAGTGATACAGTGACAGTGATACATGTAACCCTTTCACTAACTGCATTATAAGTCACAGCAGCTCAAATGAAAATGTTTTTTAAAATGAAGAATAAGCGACAGACCATGGTTCAAAAGAGACTTCATGGGTGCCAGAGCCATAGCCAGCGGGTAGGGGCGTTTGCCTTGCATGGCCAACCCAGGTTCGATCCCGGCATCCCATATGGTCCCCTGAGCACTGCCAGGAGTAACCCCTGAGCATTGCCAGGTGTGACCCAAAAAGAAAAAAAAAGAGACTTCATGGTGGATGGAGAGACAGCACAGAGAGTAGGGTGTTTACCTTGCATGCAGCTGACCTGGGTTTGATCCCTGGTGGCCCATATGGCAATGGAGCACTGCCAGAAATAATCCCTGAGTGCAGAGTTAAGAGTAACCCCTAAGCATAGCTGGGTATAATCCAAAAAGCAGAAGAGAGAGTTTTTTTGGGGTCACACCCAGCTGTGCTCAGGGCTTACTCTTGGCTCTGTGCTCAAAGATCCTGGCAGGACTTTGGGATCTTCTGAGGTGCTGGGGGTCGAATCCAGGTCAGCCACGTGAAAGGCAGTGCGTTACCCTCTGTACTATTTCTCTGGTCTGAGGCTTCATTTTCTTGCTCTATATAGTAAATGACTGAAAACTTAGAAGCCAAACACACGTTTCACAGTGCTTGTGTATAAAAAAGTGCAGGCATAGCTTGTCTCGCGTCCTTGTTCAGGATCTCATAAGGCAGAGATCCAGTTATCAGCTGAGACTGGTCTCATCAGAGGCTAGACCGGGAAGAAAGCTCTGCCCCAAAGCTTGTTCACCTTGTTGGCAGAGAGAGGACCGAGCTCTGGGTTTCTTGCTGTGACAATGGGGAAGGCAGGGTGCTGGCAGCAAGTACAGCTACCTGCTGTTCCTTGCTCTGTGACTCCCTCCTGCCTTCCATTTCTTGCTCTGTGATTTCCTCCTTCTCTCCCCCAATCTTCCCCCTACACACACACACACACACACACACAGAGAGAGAGAGAGAGAGAGAGAGAGAGAGAGAGAGAACATGCAGCTTATTTCTTCTGGGTAGTCATGGAGAGTCTCTCTGGTTCACAGCAGAAAGACAGAATTACGTGCCTGAAAGCCTTACTCAGGAGAGTGGAGAGTGATCAGCCAGGACTCTGTGTCATAGTCCACTAGGAGCAAGTTTCATTTTTAACGAGGGAGGAAGGGAGAGGGTTCAGACACACTGGGTGGTGCTCAGGGTTTGTTCCTGACTCTGGCTCAGGGATCACTCCTGGACCCATGTGGGGACCACATGTGGTGCAGGGATCCTTCCTGGCTCAGCAGCGTGCACCCTACCCACTGCGCTATGTCTCTGACCCCCTCCTACACATATTTAAAGCTTGATTTTACAGGGCGTGAAAGCAAGCCCACACAGAGTCTGTCCACCAAGGAGGGAAGATGTTACAAAGAAAGGATGTTAGAAAACGCCTCTTGAGAAAAGGTGCAGAAGTGCAGGGAAAAGAATGGCTTCATTTCTGATATTTTGAGCCACATGTAACCTAGTCTTAAGAAAGCAAGAGCAGGTGGAGCGGATAATACAGTGGGGATTTGTCTTGCACCCAGAAAACTTGGGTTCGATCTTTGGCATTCCATATAGCACCATGAGCACCACCAGGAGTAATTCCTGAGTGCAGAGCCAGGAATAACCCCTGGGCACCACCAGGTGTGACCTCAAAAAGACAAAAAAGGAAGAAAGAGAGAGAGAGGAGAGAGAGGAAGGAAGGGAAGGAAGGAAGGAAGGAAGGAAGGAAGGAAGGAAGGAAGGAAGGAAGGAAGGAAGGAAGGAAGGAAGGAAGGAAGGAAGGAAGGAAGGAAGGAAGGAAAGGAAGGAAGGAAGGAAGGAAGGAAGGAAGGAAGGAAGGAAGGAAGGAAGGAAGGAAGGAAGGAAGGGAAGGTAGGTAGGTAGGTTGGTTGTTCCCATGCTCATGGTGAATGATTTTGCTCTATTGCCTTGCTTTTCTTTGTTTGTTTTGGGGCCACACGGGCGTGCTCAGGGCTTACTCTTGCCCTGCACTCAGAAATCACTTCTGCAGGGCTTGGGAACCATCAGGTGCCAGGGACCATTGGCTGATCCATACAAGGCAAACACCTGACCCACTATACTATCCCTCAAGCTCCTTGTCTTGCTTTTGACCTGCCATATCTGTGTGCATTTTGACAAACATTCTCATCTATCTCTGAACCACTGATTCTCTCACAGGCTCTCCCTGGCTAGTTATGTAAACTTGCCCTCTCTGAACTTTTACAGCTGTTGGCTCTGGTTCTACACTGATATTTTTTCAGTAAATTTCCTCTTTCAGTTTTCTGCATGTTTAATTTTAACTGTCATTGGAGGACTAAAATTCACTGGGTCATACCTATGAACTGTAATTAGTAAATAAGATCTTGGTTAGGTTTCCTTATATAAAAAGAAGCTATTTTAGATTGACTGCAGTTGTCTTGATATATCTGACATCATTTAAATAATTTTAGACTGATGATGATTTTAAAAATAATCTACAGGATCCCATTATTGGGAGGTTTGTCTGGCATTACTAAACACATTTCGTGGAATGGAGAAAGTGAGGCGCACTGACCACCAAGCACAGGCTTTGTCAGGGGAGACCCAGTTTGGATTCCCAGCACCACGTGGTAGCCTGAACAATGAGTTGAGTATAGCCCTCAAACTCTTTTGGGTATGGTCCAAAACCAAAAAAAGAAAAGCGCAACATAAATTGTTAAAAGGGTGGACTTAGAGCTCATATTTTATGCAAAATTTTGAGACTTTGATCACAAACATGGTTTATTCTTTCACTTTCAAAGGCCTTAAAGCGTATCATTGTCTGTTGGGAACACAGACAATGAACCTTAGGCTCTGGCTACACTTAGCTTATGTGAAGAGCTACTCCCTGCCTTTAGGGAATCTCCAGAGCAGACACAATGGGAGCTTGGGCAGAATTGGATGGATTTCATAATTTTATATGGCATAAATATTTTTATCATGAATATTATAAATCTTGCTGGCCCCGGTTCAGTACTCTTCCTGCTCCCACAGGTCCCGCAAGGGACATACATGTAGATATTCCAAGAGTACTTGGCAACGTTGGATCAAGATCAACCACAATGTAATCAATTCTCCTAGTCAAAGGGACATGCCAGTGTGCCTCCTGGCACACTGACATGTCTGTGATTCTAAAGGTAATTAGAATTGCCTTTAATTCTAATTCTGGAATCAGAATTACTCTCTGATTCCAAAGTGAATTATTCTGACCGAATTTTGGATTTTAGTGGGATCTAGGGTCTGGAATCAGCTGGCTATATATTCATGGTAAGAAGTATTAATCCCATTTTCTACAAATTACATTCTGAACTGTTTTCTGGTTTAGAGGTGCAGCCCCTCCCCACTCTGCTAGGGAGATTTTATCTCAGGGAGTCACTGTCACTGTATCACTGTCTTCCGTTCATCATCGATTTGCTCGAGCGGGCCCCAGTAACATCTCCATATGTCCTGTCTCATGCTAGTCGAGCCCAAGGCATCTGCTTGCTCCAGGAACATAAAGAGCCTCAATCCATTCGGGAATGGAGTCATCTCTAGCATTTGTGAAGTTTGAGCCATAGGGCCCATCTGAAGTTCTACATTTCAATAGGGTCATTTACCTGGCTTCTCTAGATAGCCTACTGTGGGCTGGGCTGTAAGTTTTGGCAGACTTCTATATAAAATAAGCTGGAAGAAAGGAGAAAGGACTTTTTGGCCATTTTGGCTTCTCTTTTGCTCTCTGCCTCTCCTCCCTGCCTTTCCATTCTCTTTCCTGTTAGGCCTTAGCACGTGGTAGCGGCATCTTGGCCTAGAACTCTAAATCTACACACGGTTGGGCCCCAGCTAGGAACCTAAAGTTCAGGATTTTCCTGTTACTGGATTGTATACCACAGCCTGTGAGAGTAAAGCCTTTTGAAACTTTGCTGGATTCTCACGTTTTTTCTCCATCTGCCAGCTGCCCGATCTCCTGAGGAAAAGGGGATCCCTATACTCTGCTCCTGGATTTTGTCAGGGTGCCCAGCATACCTCAGCAATTATCCTTTGCTTCACCGAGAAAAACAGCACATCGTAAACATTTGGGCATACAATAATAACATGTTATTCATCCAATATATCAGAAAAGATAAAAAAATTTAAATTTATCAGAGAAGCTAATGGAATTTGATGGCTGGAGATCATTTCAGGGACTGAGCAATCAGGGACGGCAAACATTGGGGAAGCTCAGGCTGAGCTCCCCCAATCTGTGGCTAAGAATGACACCATGGATCAAGTATTCCATTCTGCTGCATCTGAAATGAGCCCAGACTCTTCTAGAACTACGGCTAGCTTCTGGAGCTGCAGAGATAGCTCAAAGGGCGGGAGCACTTGTCTTCTGTATGGAAACCCCAAGTTAGATGCCCAATACTGCACATCCCCCGTACGATGGGTATAATCCCAATGGCCCCAGCATTACTGGACCCAAGCTGATGGGTCAAATAGCCAGGCCTGAGCATCACCAGGTGTTGTTCCTGTATCCTTACACCCCTGCTGGGAGGCACCACCCCGAACAAAACAAAACAACCACTGATTTTGACAGGCCTCTTCAGTTACAAGTAATAGAAACCACCTTGAGTCACCTTGAGCAAATAATGAGAAATTTCATACAAACACACAAGGTGTTCCAGAAAAGCCAAGCACAAGAATGCAATCAAGCCTCAGGAACCAAAACCAAGAAAGCCATTAGAGCTCTGTCTTAACTCCTCAGGTTTCTGCCTCCTTGATTGTCATGTTGTCTTGGTCCACAGAAGCGTTTTCTGCATTCCTAATAGCTCTGAGGCCACATGACCTTGGGGGTCACGTGGGCTTGGAGCCCCTATTTTATGTTGTCCAACTACAGCCTCCCACAGAAACTGTACAGGAACCTTAGGATAAAGTTGGAAGAAGGCGGGGGAGAGGCTGACTAAGGGACAGTCCTGGGTCTTATGGTCACCTCTGTGGTCTGCACCACCCAGTGCGTAAGTGACGAGCATTCAAAGGGACTCCTCACACCCACTCCTGGAGAACAGGAAGCAGTTCTCAGAGGGCGAGCAGGGAATATTAAGAATTGGAACAGCCATCCCAGACATGTTTTCCGTACTAATATCAATGAAATGGCAGGGGCATGAGAGAAGGAGCATTTTCTCTTTGGGATCAAGATGAGCCCAACTGAGAGGATTTTTGTGGATGATGGAGACGTCTGGATTCTCCTATAGGACTGCCACTGGCCACGCAGGAGCTATCGAGCCCTTGAAATGTGTCTGAGGAACTGGATTTTGTTTTGTTTTGTTCTGTTTGGGGAGGGTTGGACCTTACCCAACTAAGCTTGGGCACTTACTCCTCCTAGCTCTATGTGCAAAGATAACTCATGGCGGAGCTTAGAGAACCATACATGCTGCTGGAGATCAAACCTGGGTCAGCCACATGCAAGGCAAGTGCCTTCTCTTCTGCATTATCTCATTGGCCTGGACTTTGATTTTTAAAATATGAATTGTTTTTGATTCATTTAAATATAATTAGCCATATGTAGTTTGAATGGCCATGTTAGACCTTGTACATCTAGGTCTTTCCAGTTTCAAGACAAGAAACTGAGCTTCCCAGATCACCCAGTTGACAACTACAGAAACTAAAGTGAGGTCTTTTTCTCTTTTCAGTTTCCCATTCTAGTGATTAAAATAGAAGGCGTTTGCATGGATGACTTTTCCCAAAGCACAATCAGGAGTGACCTCTGAGTACCATGCTGGCAGTAGCCCTGAGCACTGCTGGACATGGTCCCAGAAAGAACTAGACGCAGGACCAGAGAGATAGGATAGGAGGCAATGCACTTGACTTACAGGGGGCTGCTTTGAGCAGAACCCTGGCTTGATCCCCAGCACCACATAAGTTTCCTTGAGCACCGCTAGGAGTCACTCCTGAGCACAGAGCTATGGCTAACTCCTAAGCACCAGGTATGGCCCAAACACCCATTCCCCTGTCCCCCACCCACCCAAAGAAAGAAACCAGAAACAATGGTAGAGTACCAGTATCACATGTATGAGGCCTGGGTTTGATGATCCCCAGTACATGGAGCACCATGTACTCCCTTGAGACCATTGGGAGCAGCCCTGAAGCACTGAGCCCTGAGCAGTGGATGGCCCTACACCAAAATATGTGAATGAAACTTTCCTAGATAATTCCAGTTTGCCATTTGAAATCTCTATGTGCCATCTTTCTCTAACAGAAGCCTTCTAACAGGTATTGCCTATTTCCCTGCACTGGAAAAAGCTGCGTGGTCTTAACTGTAGGCTTTTCCTAGAATACAAATTCTCTGTGAATCTCATTTGTCGTTTGGGTTATAATAAGGAGAACCAAGCCAGGGCGAAGTGCAACTCTCAGAGTACCTTGTCTCTGCTGCTGGGGATGAGTCAGCAGCCTCCTCTTCCCCTGTCATTTCTGACAGTGCCTTGTCACTGCCTCCCTTCAGGACGGAGCTCAGCAATGAACCACGTACAGGAACTCGATCTATGAGTGGGGTTCATTTCACCCACCATTCCAGACAATTAAGACCGGGAAGTTTCACAAGCCAGTCAGGGACACAGGATTTTGTGCTAAATTTTCCACTTATATTTTCTTCCCCTTAAAGGTCTAGGAATGACACGAAGTCTCATAAAAAGCCCAGGGCAGAATAATCGGGAGGGTGTTTTATTTTACTTGAATGGTGCAGCTCTGGCACTTTCAGTATTGTGTCTTCCGGGCAGCTGAAGCAGGAACTGACTGTGCCTGAAGTCTCTTGAGAACTGGGACGGCCACTAGGTCGAGGTTGCTTGAGATGACTCCGGGGCTGTTTCTCCATCACAGACGCTCTGCACATGGGAAGGAAACTGATCGATGAGTGTTCAGAAAACAATTTTTAAAACCAATGTAAACTTTAGAGAATACTAAGAGAGGAGGGCCAGAAAGATAGTACAGCAAGTGGGCCACTTGCCTTGCACATAGCTGGGCTGGGTTCAATTCCCGGCACTGCATTTGGTTCCCAGGGCCCATCAGAAGCACATCCCTGAGCACAGAGCCCAGGGTAATGCCTGAGCACAGAGCCCAGAGTAATGCCTGAGCACAGAGCCCAGGGTAATGCCTGAGCACAGAGCCCAGGGTAATGCCTGAGCACAGAGCCCAGGGTAATGCCTGAGCACAGAGCCCAGAGTAATGCCTGAGCACTGCTGGGTATAGCCATGAAACAAAACAAAAATATTAAGAAAAAAAAAAAATCAGAAACTCCTTTCAGTCCTTGCTATTTATGTGACAGCCAGACTTGCCATAAATGTAGCTACTTCAAAATGGGTCTGACTGCACGGACGCCAGAAGAGCTCCCCGGAGAGGGACTTGTGGTCACGGAGCCCATGCATTAGAGCTCCCGGCCTGTTGCCAGGAGAAACCAGACACTGACGGCCTTAAACCCGGCTCTCATCTCCCTCCTG
This sequence comes from Cryptotis parvus, assembly GCA_021461705.1. NCBI lineage: Eukaryota > Metazoa > Chordata > Mammalia > Eulipotyphla > Soricidae > Cryptotis > Cryptotis parvus. The sequence goes on along the minus strand of JAJIBD010004796.1, from coordinate 195,885 downwards.
GAACTTGAACTGAGGGCACCGGAGGCTGCAGGAAGAACTCTGGGTCCTGCTACTGAGACCATCCAAATACCTTAGAAAAGACTATGCGCTTTCCTTACCTCTGCAAAGCATTGATTCTGCGTCAGAAAGGGGGCCCTCACCCCACTCAGATGTTGCGGGGGTTCAGTCCCCTGGGATGGTGGCCTTTATTATTTGTAGAAGTGGTTTAGGCAAAGCCGCGGCCATCAGACAGGTATTCACTTGACCTAGGCTTTCTTTCACTTGGCCTCCCTGGGGGCGCAGTGGGAATGGGCTGTAGGAAAACACTCCGTTTGCTTACATGGTGCTTTAGAAAACAGCTCCACGAACACGACCATCATTCCATTGTTATTTATAGTCAAGTTTTGCTTATCCACGAGGCAGGTTCCTGGCACCTTTTCGGTCCTCTGTTTGCCTTTCTCACCTCCCACCAACACACCTCCTGCAGCTTGGAGTGACAGAAATTCCCTGAGTCATGGTGCCCTTCTCTGGGGGGCCACCCGACTCGCCTCCCCCCCCCCGCCCCCAAGATGGATATGTACAAACCCAAATAACAGTTACCTGCTCTATCCTCCCCCCCACCCCCCATTTCCCAAGAAGGGTCAGGAGAGAGAGAAGCCGTGCCCGTGCCCAGGGGTGGGGGCTGGCACTCAGCACCAGGGCGGGCGGGGCAGAGACATTCAATCGCTTCGCATCTCTGCATCTTTCTTCACAGCGTGGCGTGGTTTCATGGTTGTGGTGTTTGCAGTGTCATGTATTCCAAAGACCTGAGACACACCTCCCCTCCTCAAATTCCAGATGAGTACGAAAACAAATTCCTAAACTCCACCAGAATTCTTTCCTCCCTTTTTGCACTTTGGGCCTCCGTTAAAGTGATCATGGTATATCTGGATCTGGGGGAGATTGGTCAGGTCTCCTGTCTGACCAGATGGTTTCAACCTGCCGTCCTGGCTTCAGCTCTGGAGAGTCTGGTTCCAATGTGGTCCAAGACACTCAGGGATTGTGGGACGTCCCCACGTGTTTGCAGTGTGCATCCCAGACAGGGAAGCACTGGATCGGAGGCTCACTTAACTCCTAGTGATCGGGGTAAGTGTGTTAGTTGTGCTGATGTACAGGAGAGGGCTGGCCTTGAAAATGTGTTTGCCTCAGAAAGGGGGGAAAGAGGTATCCCGAGTGACTCAGGAACCACTGCACAGTTCCAGGGTCAATGGTCACGTTCCATTCACTTGTTCGCTCTGCGAATGCTGATTGAGGGCTGTTACTAAAATGGGCGAGTACAGACTCACTCAGGACGAACTCACTGACCTCAATTACTCAAAGGTCCAATGACTTCCTGGGCGAAGCATCCGAACTTGCTCACTGGATGAGACAGCCCTGCTCTTCCTCCTTCCTTGTTCACGTCCTGTAAGTGACTTATTATTCCACGATACTTGCCTGGGATTGGCTGGAACAGAGGTAATCCTGTAATCTCTGCTTGCTTCCCAGAGTACAATTGCTTGGATTATGAGTTATTTCTGCTAATAAAGTTCATTTAAAAAATAACAGCTTAGTTAAAAATTCATGCGCAGTTTACATAGTCCAGGAGGGCTTGTGGGAGGAAACGCTGGGCTGTGGGTCCTTTGCCACAGAAGCCACTCCCAGCTCCTGCATGGACATAACTTTCCTGATTAACCCCACCCCCACCCTAGCCCACTGGCTCCCAAGGCTCATGGGGGAGCGGCAAGGGGTGGAGGTGGGAAGTTTCTGAGAAAAAGGCTTTGCCATAAACAGCCCGGGTGAGAAAACCGGAAATGGGCATCTTTGACATTCATAGTCTTGCCTTGGGGCTGTCAAATGAAGCCAGTCCTTGACTTTCAGGTTTCCAGAAGGAAACCCTTGTCTGTGCTTCTGAAGAAGCTAGAGTGGCAACCACAGGGAACTGAGGGAAGTCAGGCCACAGCCAGCGGAGACCAGGAAGGTGGGCAGCAGAAAGGGGGCGGGTGGCCCAGAAATCCAGGTTGTTCTGGGTACTGCAAAGATCTGTAAACAGCAGCAGACAAGCAAACCCGGGCAGTTTCCTGCCAAAAGAGGTAACAGGGGAGTTTTCTAAAAGGAGCTTTACCTTCTTCCCGACTGCAGCAACACTATAAATTACCAATTGGCTGACTATAATTTTACAATTTAGTCTGGAATCTAAACTGCTGGCAGGAGATTGAACTATGGGGAATAGCAGGTGTGCATGGTGAACAGAGTTAGCTGGCATATTTCTTTAAAAATATATAGTTAGCTATTTTGGTAACAAAGAGGTGGATTTGCAAAAAGTGGGAATCTGCTGTGGCCCTGCATGGCACAGGCTCTGCTGTTTAGCCCAGAGTGTTTCAACCTTTCTTCACCCATGGCCTCTTGGTGACCTGTTTCCTTACTGTGTGCCCCTCTTACCAGTTGGCCCCTAGTCTCACACCATGCCCCTCATTTATGTGATTTTTTCATCTGTGTCCCTTGGAATACCCTGGGAGCCAATCAGGGGTCAAGGGTCCCCATTTGGGAAATGCTGGACTAATCAACAGCTTTTCCTCAGTTTCCTTGTGATTCCAGCACTGACTTTGGAAAGAGATATGTTTTCATCCTCTCCCATGTGACACAATTGAAAATTACTTTACCCTATTCACCCAATACCCATCTGACAAGGGGTTAATATTCAGAATATATCAGGCACTGGTAGCACTCCACAAGAAGAAAACAGCCAACCCCATCAAAAAATGGGGAGACGAAATGAACAGAAGCTTCCAAAAAGAAGAAATTCGAATGGCCAAAAGGCATATGAAAAAGTGCTCTTCATCTTTAATCATCAGGGAGATGCAAATCAAAACAACAATGAGGTACCATCTCACCCCACAGAGACTGGCACACATCCAAAAAAGCAAGAACAACCGGTGCTGGCGTGGATGTGGGGAAAAAGGGACTCTCATCCACTGTTGGTGGAGTGCAGACTGGTCCAGCCCTTTTTGGAAAACAATATGGGCATTCCTCCGAAAAGCTAGATATTGAGCTCCCATTTGATCCAGCAATAGCACTCCTGGGAATATACCCTAGAGACCGAAAATCACATAGCAGAAACACTATCTGTACTTCTTTATTCATCTCTGCGCTATTCACTATAGCTAGAATCTGGAAACAACCTAAATGCCCGAGAACAGAGGACTGGCTAAAGAAACTGTGGTTCATCTACACTATGGAATACTATGCGGCTGTCAGAAAGGATGAAATTTTGAAATTTACCTGCAAATGGATGGACATGGAGTCTATCATGCTGAGTGAAATTAGTCAGAAGGAAAAGGACAGATATAGAATGACTGCATTCATTAATAGGATATAGATACCAGTCCTTTACTAAATATGGGAAATGGTAATGGCAGATTAAAACTCACCACTGAATATACACAAAGAGACTTAAGTGATAAACTCTAAATATCTGCAGGGCTAGCCATAATGTGTAAAATAAGAGGGAGAGAGATGCAGAGACAGAGAGAGAGAGAGAGAGAGAAAGAGAGGAAACTGGGGTACCTGCTATTAAGGCGGGTGGGGAACGGGAGGGGGAGGGGTACATTGGTGGTGGAAATGGGGCACTGGTGGAGGGATGGGTGCTGGAATACTGTATTACCAAGAACCAATTATGAACACCTTTGTAATTGTGTGTTTCACGGTGGTATAATAAAAAAATTTAAAAAAAAAAAAGAAAATTACTTTATCCTAACCCCAGGATCAAAGTGAGGTTCTGATGGACCCAAGTGTGGGCGAGTGACGTGAACTTCCTTCTAGGTCTGTTTTTTGGGGTGACTGTGCTGGATTGTCCGCTGCCAATGTGGGATGCCACTTTCTCTTCTAAATCTAGGAGAGATTCTGCTCTCCAGAAACTTCATTTCTGACCTGCTCCAGGTTATTATCCGTAAGAGGAACTTGGGCAAAGTTTGGAAAGAGGAAGGTGCTGTTTTTCTGGAATGGAGAAAGAGACATGGTTGCGGATGTGATGAGAGATTCCGGGGAAACCTCCTGGCCCAAACTTGAGGAATTACACACTTTGGTGTTTCTAGCTCCACCAGAATCAACATTTCTGACTCTTACAGATAGTTTTTAGTTCTCTTTGTTCCATATCTCTGTTCCAAAGTAATGTGAGCCCTATATAGTATGTTAAACACTTTGCAATCATTAAAGTAAAATGGTTTTCATTTTTTTCTCTAGACCACAGTATCCATGGGACACTTGTGGCTAATAGATGTGAGGTGAGGGGAGACCAGCTGGAGGGCTCTTCTTTAATCCTGAGAAGGAGACTGGAACAGACCCTATCTGCCCTCGGATGACAGGGCACTTGGATATGGTCCTGGTACAGCTGTCACAATTTGCTGCCACCTGAAATAGAGCCAGTGTATCAAAGTAAAAGGCAGAGCCCAGAAAAATGCCCCAGAAGAGGAACTGAAGCCCTATTTTACAGTAAATTCAAGTCAATGGCCTTAGAGTTGGTGAAGACTCATTCCTTAAGGGAGCAAATATTAAAATAGTTTGATGCTGGCTGCCATGTTATCTGAGGATGAGCTATTACATGGTAATTCCCATCTGTCCTCCTTCACTTCCCTTCTAGATGCCTTCCCAGGCCAGTGGAAACGGATCACTTCTCCCTCTGTCTGTCACATGTCACTGAAATAACTATGTTGAGTTATTGGTTTGTGAGACTCACAGACATGGGGCAGAGCTGCTACTGGCTCTCCCTGTGCCCAGCCACTCACGAGGCTCCCAGGAGGGATGGCGGGTTCTAGCCCTGGCCCGCCACCCCAACAGAGCCTTGCAACAAGCCAGACGACCCCCATTCCATGAGGACCTCCATTTTCCACATCCGACTTCCCTCTCATCAGAACTCCACCAAGCAGACCAGCCTATCACAGTCCAGCTCGGATCAATAAATGCTGGATTTAGAGATGACTACAAGAGTATGCTACCCACACGGCAGAGCCTGGCAAGCTACCCGTGTTGTATTTGATATGCCAAATACCAGTAACAATTTTAGACCTCATTCCCATGACCTGATGGAATGGTTTGAAGCTCTTTATGTTCCTGGAGCAAGCAGATACCCTTGGGCTCTACTAGCATGAAACAGGACATATGGAGATGTTACTGGTGCCCGCCGAGCCAATCGATGATGAACGGGAATACAGTGATACAGTGAGTTATTGGTTTGCATTAGTAGAAGCAAGCTGCCCTGTTTTATTTGATATGCCAAATACCAGTAACAATTATATTAGTTCATTCTCATGACCTAATATAATGGTTTGAGGCTCTTTATGTTCCTGGAGCGAATAGATGCCCTTGGGCTCTACTAGCATGAGACAGGACATATGGAGATATTACTGGTGCCCGCTCTAGCAAATAGATGATCAACGGGAGGATAGTGATAGTGATAGTGATATACAATATTATTGCACTGCTTACCCATTCTCAAACTCCAATAATATTTTAAAATAATTGCTTTACTAAGCATCAGGACAGTTTGCTTCAAATATCTTTTTTGTTTCAAATATCTTTTGTCACATTTTGTCACAAAAAGAGTCACATTTTGTCTCCTCTCCACCCTGCACCTCAGATACACCTTCAAGACAGATGCTAATACAGACACAATGCAAGTAACCAACATGAGCCATATCGCTTATTTTCTACTTCCTAAAGGCCAAATGAAAGAAGTGAGAAAAAATAGTGAGAGAAAAAGACAAGAAAGCAGTGGAAAGAACAAAAATTGGTAGTAAAAGGTTTGAGAAATATAAAAGAAGACAGACACAGATAGTATGACATGTTCACAAGGGAACATGTGTTTCTCTGGGTGGGAACCAAGATCATATACCCCAGACAGAGATACAGGTGAACCCCAGGGTAGGGAAGGAGCAGAAAAGAAAACTCTTAGAATAATTACAAAAAATTCTGTGTTATAGTTTTACTGTCACAAGTACCAGTAACAATTTTAGACCTCATTCCCATGACCTGATGGAATGGTTTGAAGCTCTTTATGTTCCTGGAGCAAGCAGGTGCCCTTGGGCTCTACTAGCATGAGACAGGACATATGGAGATGTTACTGGTGCCCGCTCGAGCAAATCGATGATGAACGGGAAGACAGTGATACAGTGATACAGTGATATCCTGTCCTACACACTCTTACTCTCAGAGGGTAATCTTGTATTTAGCTGTTGTCTTCAGGTATCTCTGACCCAGGACTGCATCTCAGAAGGAGACTGGACCTAGGGCCACACCCTCGTCTTTAGTTTCCTAGTCTGTAGGCAGCAACTGTCCAGCCTGGACCCCGTATCAGTCCATAGCACTGTGGTCTGGGTGTGCATATTGACACATTGTGGAACTCTCCTCAGGCTCTCTCCCATATCCTGACTTCTCCTAATAATCACTTGACCCAAGAGTGTAGAATAATCGAGTCTGACTGCTGATGTTTGAAAGTGAAGGCGACTCTTCCTATGTCAGAATGTGTCCGATGTGACAAAGACAGTAACAACTCCTATGTCCTAAAAGACAATAACAACTCAGGAAACTAATAAAACCAGCAAAAACAAAGTGATAAAGACATTTGGACCTCTAGAGAACTCATTGTAATTTTAAAACTCACTTACAAAGAGTCAATCATAGTTTTAAATAGCTATCATGGTTTATAGACCATGTGAAATAGAGGCTGTTACTTGGAGGGACAGTCCTAATGTGAACTACTGGGAAGAAGCTGGCTTGAATGACTAGGTCTCAGATGTCTCCTTTTTTTATTTTGGAAAACTTAAAAATAGTACAAAATAGGGGCCAGAGAGATAGTATGGGTAGGGCACTTGCCTGGCATGCAGCTGATGCAGATTCCATCCCTGGCACCATAGGTCCCCGAGCCCTGCCAGGGATGGTTTCTGAGTGGCAGTGTCAGGAGAAAGCCCTGAGCACTGCTGGGTGTGCCCCCCAAGTACACAATAGTCACTGTCTGTCACTGTCTTCCCGTTCATCATCGATTTGCTCGAGCGGGCCCCAGTAACATCTCCATATGTCCTGTCTCATGCTAGTAGAGCCCAAGGGCATCTGCTTGCTCCAGGAACATAAAGAGCCACAATCCATTCGAATGAGGTCTATAATTGTTACTGATATTTGGCATATATATGAAATACAACACGGGTAGCTTGCCAGGCTCTGCCGTGCAGGTAGCATACTCTTGTAGGCATCTCTAAGTCCAGCATATATTGATGAACCGCGCGGGCCGCTGATAGGCTGGTCTGCTGGGTGGAGGTCTGACGAGAGAGAAGTCCGGATGTGGAAAATGGAGGCCCTCATGGAGTGGGGGGGGGTCGTCTGGCTTTTTGCGAGGCTCTGTGGGGGTGGTGGGCCAGGGCTAGAACCCACCATCCCTCCCCGGGCACCTCGTGGGCGGCTGGTCACAGGGAGAGCCAGTAGCAGCTCTGCCCCATGACTGCGAGTACACAATAGTACTGCTTACAAATTTCAAAATATTACAAAATATAATGAATCTTCATGAACTAAAAATCTGATTCAATAATGATCAACTCGTGACTAATTATTTTTTGTTTTGTTTTGCTTTTTTGGGTCATCAGGCAATGCTCAGGGGTTACTCCTGGCTCTGCACTCAGGAATTACTCCTGCGGTGCTTGGGGATCACCACATGGGATGCGAGGGAATTGAACCCGAGTCAGCCACATGCAAGGCAAACACCCTCCCTCACTGTACTATCACTCCAACCCCACATTTTCAGGCCCTTGATCTGATCTGACTGCCCTGGAGGGGGCCTCCACTTGGGAGACCCCCAAATAAATACATAGCATCTTATTCAGAGTTGAACACTCTGGAACCCTGTGACAGATATTCAAGGCTTAATCCTTAGCTCTCATATCTAAATACTCTCCCTTGGCAATACCCCGCTGTCTAACAGCTTTATATAGCATCTGAATGCCAATGATTCACGAAAGGAAATCTTCAGTTCTGACAGCTTGCCATGCTGATACATCAGCCATTCAATGTACATATAGAAGACTGGAGGTGTAACTTGCTTTGCAGAGCACTTGCTTTGCAGATGTGAGGCCCTGGGTTCAATCCTCAGCACCCCTATCCCCTACACACACACACACACACACACACACACACACACACACACACACACACACCATAACTACTTGGAAACTTAAAAAGGAATTAGAAGCTTCATATGCCCAAAACTTAATTTTTATTTTCTCTGGAAAAACCCACATCATCTTGCTATCAGTCAGCGGCACTGCCAGCATCAAGTGAGTGAAGCTAAAACACTGGTCTTTTCCTGATTCCTCTCTTCTCCTTACATTCCAGATCCAACCCCAACTGGTGTCCTGGTGGTCGACCTCTGGAATAGATCTCCAGTTCTCAGCACTTCTTCCCTGCATGTAATCACCATCACATCCTGCCTCTTCTCTTGTTTCCTTTCATACTCCCCCAGCGTATTGCCCTACACACACACACACACACACACACACACACACACACACACACACACACCACAAACACCATAATAAACTGAAAAGCTAAAGTCAAAGATGGACTTTGGTTAAAGCTCTCCGATGGCATGCCACAGGACCTTAATAATAATTCAAATGTCTAAACTTATTTTACAAGATATCCTGCTTCAGTCTAGGTTGACTCTTGCTTTAATCCCACCTTAAGCTACCCTTAGCCACAATGGTCTTCATGCTTCTGAAACACGCTGAACCTGCCACTTCTTTGGCAACCTGACGTAGCTCTTTACCCTTGAACTTTGTGTGGCTGAAAGTTTTCTTTTATCTTTTTTTTTGAGGTTTCAGCTCAGATGGCACCTACTTAGTTATCCTGAGAAAAGAAGTCCACAGTTAAAATTTTCTAACCGAGGTACAGGAAAGAACCTAGCAAATGAAGTTCCAGCTCTAGCGGCACTTAATTCTAACATCAGGGAGTGCCAATAGTATGTACAATAGTATATACTTTCATTGGCTTACACTCATCATAGAAATGATGATACTGTGGGGTTGGAACAATAGTCCAGTGGGTAGGGCGTTTGCCTTGCATGCAGCTGACCCGGGTTCGATCCTCGGCATCCCATATGGTCCCCCGAGCACCGCCAGGAGTAATTCCTGAGTGCAGAGCCAGGAGTAACCCCCTGAGCATTGCCAGGTGTGACCCAAAAAAAAAAAAAAAAGAAAGAAATGATACTGTGAAAAATACATTATGCATTCATTATCCCTTTAATTCCCTCTCCCTTCTTTAGTATATATCATACAGGGATAGGGCAGAATCCTAAATATCTGATTTTCAGTGGATGCTCTAGTTGAGGGTGTGGTAATAGAATGGTGTGTTCATGAAACCCTATCATGCATAGTATTTGAATCACGCTGTGTAAAATAAAATAAGAAAAAAATGAAAACAAAGCAAAAAAGATTTCTCTCTTCCATGCCTCTCACTCTTATAATGGGCCTAGCATATACTGAATCCTAATATGTTTAAGAAATATTTCCTTAAGCGTACTGCTGGTTTTACTTGCATGTATTCAAAAAATATTGAAGTTACATTGAAAATTTGTTCTAGAGAAAAATAATTTGTTCTAGAGATTTTTTCAGAGAAATGTTTATGTTTCTTTCCCCCACTTCTATCTCTCTAAACCTGGATCTCTAATCCAGCCCCTACATTAAGCTGATGTGAAGGTTTTTAGATTCACTCACTGTATTGGCCACCAGGGAAATGTAAGTCAACCTAATCGTTCCAGAATGACATGTAGTTTTTAGAGGGCAACATACTTTGTTTTAGTAAAAATGCTCCTTTTTGAGTTGTGTTAAATGCTGAGGACCAGCTGTGGGTACTATGGATATTTTCCCTTGTTCTTTGAATCGTCCCTCGTCAGACCAGAGATCAGGGACACACTAACACAATTTTGTGGAAGTGAAGGGAAACAAACAAGTATTAGGGAACTACTATGCATCCTACATGAAATCAAATAAACAACAATGAGCCTGACTTGAAAATTTGGTGGTAGACAAATTACATGTCTTTCATAGTTCAAGTCACTTTTTATAACATCATCATGTGCATTTTTCCCCTAGTTTCCCTGTAAAATACATATTCTTTTATAGCATCGACTATGAAAAGGAAGGGCTCTGAGGAATCTTGGGAATCATATCCTCTCTATTCAATGAGTTACTAGGATCTGGTGATTTACCTAAATTAATAGATAACATTGGCAGGACTGAAGTAGAATTCAGATGTTCTGACCCTTAGGCCAATATTCTTTCTGCCTCGTTGCACTGCGGCTAGCCCTGTTGCTTGGTCTTCACGGGGATATATGTCATCTTACAGTTAGCTCAATAATATGTCTGTTTTTTCCTGTGATGACTGGGCATCATACACACTTAGCTGCTAATTCTTGCCCATGTGGTTGTAGTGCACACACACTTTTTGTTTTGTTTTGGGGCCGGGCCAGGCTGTGCATGCCCAGAATCTACTCTTGGCTCTATGCTCAGGGATCACTCCTGGTAGGGTTGGGACCCCTGTGCAGCGATGGGGCTCAACCCCGGATAAGCCTGAGCAAAGTAAGCGCCTTACCCGCTGTGCTATGTCTTGGGCCCTGGGCCCACCAGGGATCACTGCGGTGCCCAGGCATGCTCTGGATTGTAGTCATGCCAGGGTCACGCACTTGGCTGTGGTGTGCCGCTCTCCCATGGGGTAGTTCTCAGGCCTGCTGGGGAGTGCAGAGGATCAGATTCTTGCCCCTACGCTAAAAGGCATTACAAGGCCCTTCAGACAATTCTGGAGGGCAGAGATAATAACTTGCATGTTCTGCAGTGTTTCATTGGTCTTAAATAAACAAGTATTTATTAATAAAGAAACTGCCACTGGCCCATTGCATTGTTATCTCTCCCTGATGCAACTGTGACTTTCCGATTATTTCCCCTCATTTGTTGGAAACTTTTGTCTTTCTGCCATGACTCCAATTATTCTTGAGGACTTTGACAGATTCGTAAGTAACTCATCTGACACTCTAGCCACTCAGCTCTGAATTCCTTATCTCCAGTCATCCTTTCCTCCACCCCAGCTCAGCTATCAATTCCCACGCTCCAAATCTTCATTTTAAGCACTCATTGCTTGATTACTGTCTCCAGTCTTCTAGTTCAGTGTTCCTCAACAAGGGGCCATATGACCTCCCCCACTCCTGTGGGCACCCAGGATATCTATCTCAAGGTGGCCACAGGTTAAACTTATACAAATGAGGGGGCCAGAGCTATAGCACAGCAGGTAGGGCATTTGCCTTGCGCAGCCAACCGGGTTGGATCCGCTGGCATCCCTAATGGTCCCCGAGCACTGCCTGGAGTAACTCCTGAGCATTCCCTAGTGTGACCCCTAAAAGCAAATAAATAAATAAAAATAAAATCATACAAATGGGTGGGGAAATGGCAGCTGTCTAAAGACCAACTGGTAGGCTAGAGGGGCCACAGGAAGGAAGCAAGGCAGGAAGTAGCCAAGGAAGAATAAACTAAGGTTGAAAAACACTAATCTAGCTCACTTTATCCATTTGCCTATCATCTCGACTCTATCAAAAACTCAATCTTTCCACCACATTAGTTTTCTACTCTCCTTCATGGTCTCACCCTCCATTCATCTGGTCTCACTTTCCTGGTCTTTTCACTTCTTTGTGTATACTTATAATTCTCTTGCTACTTTTCTTCATCACACTTGCCTGAAAAACTTCAAAGCCAACTCTTTTCCTCACCTGTCTCAATTTTCTCCTTATGGTATAATCCAAAGATTAATTTTTATTTTCCTTTTTTGGGGCTTAGTAGCACTCAAGCAATTGGCTACTCTCTTCCAAACTATGTTCTCTCTTGGTTTCTGGCTTTTCTTATCCTACTCAATATCCTTTGCAGACTCTATTCGCTACTGAGAAAATTAAGTGAACTTTGTTTTTTGTTTCATCTACATGGCATAAGACATTAGTTGATTTCAGATGTTAAACTAACCTTGCATTCCTAGAATACATCCAATTTGGTCATGTTAGATACATTTATTTTATGTGGCTAAATTTAATTTACATATTTGTGGAAGCGTTGGTTCATACCCAGGGTTGTTCAGGCACTACTCCTGGTACTAAACTTAGGAGTTACTCCAGCAGTTTGAGGGAACCGTATATGATGCCAGAGACCAAACTAAGGTTGGTCACATGCAATAGCATCTTAACCCTTGTGCTTTCTGGCCTGACAATTATTTGTCAAGAGTTTAGATCTTTGTTTATGAGGAACAATAGTCTATTGCTATTAGATCTTTCCTGTTCGGCTACAGGGATTTTACCTAGGTCTCACACATGCAAGATAATGTGTGCTTTACTGTACAATGTGTATATCTAGGGTGCTGTTTCTTTTTTCTTGTGATGTCTTAGTCTGACTTTGGCATCAGGGTAATTCTGTCCTCATGAAATAAGTTGGAAGCACTCTATTTTCTGAAAGAGTTTATAAAGGATTATTATTGTTATAAATATCCAGTAAAATTTAACAAGTGATTGTGTCTGGATCTGATACCTGCTGTGCTATCACTTGTGATTAAATTTTAAATTATTAATTTGTATTTACTCATATTTATTAGCCCACTTTGGAAATCTGTGCATTTATAGAAGTGTGTTCATCTCATCTAAGTTGTTTAGTTGGATGTCATTCACTGTTAATAGTATTTCCTTATAGTCCTTTTATGTAGGTATGTTGTGGTGGTATCCCTACTTGTTGATGTGAGTAATTAGTGCTTTTTTTGGGGTGTTTTCTCAGCCTATTATGGGTTTTAAATTTTTTTTTTTTTTTTCAAAGAACCAACTTAAAACGTCTCATTGTTTTTCTGCCATAATATTTATTATCTTATTCCTTCTTCCTGCTTTGAGTTTAGCTTACTGTTTTGTTTTCTAGTTTCCTGAGGTTGAAAGCTTGGTTTCTGATTTTAAGACTTCTCTGATATGTGCATTTCAGGTTACATTTTTTTTTCTCTAAGCTCTGAATTCAATATATTTCATGCATTTGATGAGATGAAGTTTTGCTTTCCTCCATCCTGACGGGGGCCACACCTGGGGCTGCTTCAGAGCTACTTTTGGCTCAGTGCTTAGGGGAAATGTTCCCAACAGCCTTCAGGAAATGGATGCAAACCCAGGACTCCAGCTTGCAAACTGTGCCCTCTATGCTGGCCTTAATGTTCATCATGTTAATAGTTTTTGTTTGGGGGCCATCCTCAGTGATGCTCAGGGGTTACTCCTGGCTCTGCACTCAGGGATCACTCCTGGTGGTGCTCAGGGGATCATATAGGATGCTGGAGAACAGAACTCCAGTTGGCCACATGCAAGACAAGCACTCTACCCTACCCGCTGTACTATCCCCCGGGCCCCATTTAAATCTTTTTTATTTTGCTCTGACTTATTCACTTGATAAAAAAATGTGTATTATGCAATTATTGGGTGGAGTATTTCGTAAATATTAGTTAAGACAAGATGGTTGAGACAAATGTTGTTACAAATCACTATTAATTATTGAAATTAGGGTACTAAAATCTGTTATTGGTTGTTTATTTTTCCTTTCATTTCTGCCAGATTGTGCTTCAAATACTTTGAGTGTTGGTTCTTAGAGTATATATATATATATATATATATATATATATATATATATATATATATACATTTATAATGATTACAATAGTTATCAATCCTTTATTAAAAATGTATTCAGTAATATTTCTTGTTTTGGGCCATGGGGATAGCATTGTGGGTAGGGCACTTGCCTTGCATGCAGCAGACCCAGATTTGATTCCCAGCACCCCATATGGTCTCAGCACTGCCAGGAGTAATTCCTGACCCAGTGCCAGGAGTAAACCCCAAGCATTGCTGCGTGTTGCCCCCAAACAAACCAAATGCAAAAATTCTTGTTTTGAAATTTAATTTTTCTGATAGTATTGTAGCCACTCTATTAATATAGACAGTCTTAATGTTAGTTTTTGAATGATTTAACTTTTCAATTCCATTTTCTGGGGAAGTTTAGGAAACACCCAGTGGTGCTCAGGGATTACTTCTATTTCTCTCTGTTCATATGGGTCACAACCGTGGTGGCTCAGGGTGTTACTTTATTTTTTTTTTGGGGGTTGTTGTTTGTGTGTTAATACTGGTGGGTTTAGGGTTCATGACATCTGTGTGTGATGCTATCTGATTGAGTTCCATCTTTTGGATAGATCTTTGTTCAGCTTTGTTCTGCAACCTTTGTGTCTGTTTCCAGGGTAACCCCAAAAGAGAAGAAATGCTGCCTATTTTGGTGTTTGGACTCTGAAGAAATGGGAGATCCCAAGCCCTGGCTAATGCCGTCCCTACCTGTTGAGCCCATTTCCAGGAAGTCACTTTCCGTGTGAAACCAGGAGTCCGCTCACCTGGCATCTGATCCCCTCAGGTTTAGATGGCTCATGGGTACAGGGGTTACTTAAAAAAAAAAAAAACTTTTATTATATTATTATACTACTGTGAGATATAATTAGAAAGCCATTCATGATTGGGTTTCACTCATACAGTGTTCCAGCATCCATCCCTCCACCAGTGCACCCTTCCCAACACCAATGTCCCCAGATTCAGGGATCACTTATTTATTTTGCTTTTTGGCCACACCCAGCTATGCTCAGGGGTTACTCCTGGCTCTGCATGCAAGGCAAATGCCCTACCTGCTGTGTTGCGGGCCCAGGGATTACTCTTATACCTGGTTCTGCACTCAGGAATTACTCCTGGCAGTGCTTGAGGGACAATATGTGATGTCAGGGATTGAATTCAGGTCACCCGTGTACAAGCCAAATGCCGTATCTGCTGTACTATTGCTCCGCCCACTTTTTTTTTCTTCTTTTTGACGCATACCCAGCAATGTTCAGGGGTTACGCCTGCCTCTGTACTCAGGAGTTATTCCTGGCCATGCTTGGGGAACCATATGGATGCCAGGAATTTAACCCAGGTCAGCCAAGCAAATGCACCTACCCATTGGACTATCGCTCTGGCCCCATTTTCATAAATTTTGCTTTCTATTTTATTTCAGTTTATATGTTATATACTTGTATATATATTTTTCTTTTTGGTCCAAATCCAGAAGTGCTCAGGGGACCATAGAGGGTGCCTGGGATTGAACCCAGGCCTGCCACGTAAGTATAGCCCTCACGTGCTATACTGCCTGGCTTCTGGTATATTTCTCTTATGCAGACTATTATACGCATTTTCATGCATTTAACTACAGAAAAGCTGTCACCAAACATGAGATACTTGAAACAGTTAAACAGTGAGCGTCTCAGAAAAGCTTCTGAATAAATGAAACAGTACTGAATGACTATTAAAAAGACTGCACTTGTCAAAACATGGGGTATTTTATATTTTGCTTTGGGGCCACACCGCGGTGCTCAGGGACCACCCTTGGTGGACTCAAGAATCCCAGGGTATGGGATTCTTGACTGGCTGCATGCCAGGCAAATACCCTGCCTGCTGCACTAAGGCTCCAGGGTCTGTTTTAGAGGGTGGGAGAGGAAGAGTCTGAGAAGCTAGTGGCGGATCAAGAAGTTGGGGTTGTATACTTGTTTTACATCTTCCTGCTTTGTAAAGGCACACACTTTTCTTTTGTTAGAGTAGTTGCTGCGGGGCGGTGCCACGCGCTTTGTTGTGACTCAGACTCACACACAGCAGTACAACAGCCGAGCTTGCACTTAGCTTGTGGGTGGTGCCGAGCATCAGATTTGCAGCCTCCCAGCTGGGCTCACCACTAGGCTCTCCCTGTCCCTTTCCTCAGTAGGTTTTGGAATCACATCTCCCATTTCTTTTTTTCTTTTGCTTTTTTGTGTCACACCGCGGCGCTCAGGGGGGTTACTCCTGGCTCTGCATTCAGGAATCACTCCTGGAGGTGGTCGGGAGACCAAATGGGATGCCGGGGATTGAACCCAGGCCGGCTGGCCGGCTGCATACAAGGCAAACGCCCTACCCCAGGGCTATTGCTCGGCCCCATCCCATTTCTTATTTTGGTGAATATCCTTCTAATATGCTTCTCAGTAACAGACTTCAAAGGAACCATTCTCTTTACTTTTTTTTTTGGGTGGGGGTGAGGAGCTTTTGGGTTAGGTACTCCTGGTGGAGTTCATGGGATTATATGTAGTGCCAGGGATCAAACCAGGGCCGGCTGCATGCAAGGCAAACTTTTTTATTTTATTTTTGGCTTTGGGTGACAGCCAGCAGTGCTAAGGGCTTTCTCCAAACTTTGAACTCAGAGATTACTCCTGGCAGGGCTTGGGACCGTATACAGAGATGGGGTTGAATTCAAGTTAAGGCTGGGCAATGGAAGTGCCCTACCTGCTGTACCATTTCTGGCCTCTAGCAAGCATCTTATCCTTATACTATCCCTCTGGCCCTGACATTATCTTTTTACTTTTTTTTTCCTGTAGAGATATTTAGTGTATCGCTGTGAAATAGTTACAAAGTTGTTCATGACTGGGCTTCAGTGATACAATGTTTCAACACCAGTCCCTTCACTGTTCTACGCTTCCCACCACTCATGTCCCCAGCTTCTCTCCCATCACCCACCTCAGTTTGCCTCTGTGGCTGACACTTTCTTCCCTCTCTGCTATTATCTTTTTTAATAGCTGCGTATGGATAAACTATGTAACTAGGGAGTTATGGGATCACCCCTCAGTTTAGAATTTAGAACTTGGCAGGGATGTGGCTTAGTGGTAAAATACATGCCTTTCATGCCTGACCTGGGCTCAATCTCCAGCACAGGAGAAGAAAAAAAAACAAAAGTGGAGTTAACTCAAACTAGCTGACACCCTTGCAGCAAGAAAGCAGACCTGTAACAGGATTTGCTCAGCCGCCAGAAGCACTCATGTAATATGAGGAAACGGAATATGCGTTACACACAGCTTCCCATTTTTTCACCTGGAAGGTAGTGTGGAGCATCCCAATTAATGAGGGTTAGCAATGGTTGCAAAGGTCAACTTTCTGACACAGAACTGGCATACAGGGATGGACATATAGTCCCACAGCAGGATACTTCCTTTCATGTGTCAGGTTTCAGCTATAAGCATGGTGGGGTGGGGAACCGACCTAGGGACCTCCAACACATTCCTGCTACATTATTGCAGCACAACTTCATAATATCCAAGAACTGGAAACAACCAAAATGCTCCCAAAGAGATGAGTGGATAAAGTTTTGGTATATATACATTAAGGAGTACTACATGCTACTCAGCTTTTAAAATTATTTTTTATTGACTCACATGTGGTAGTAAGAAAGGCTGTTCGTGATAGGGTTTCACTCACACAATGTTCAACACCCTTCCCTTCCCAGGGCACATTTCCCGCCACCAATGTCCCCCTTCCCTCCTGCCACACTCTCATCCCCCACACCCCAAGACTGGCTTTATGGCAGGTGCGTTTCTTCTCTCTGCTGGGCATTATGGTTTTGCACCGCATATACTGAGAGTTACCGTGTTTGCACTCAGCCTTAAGATGAGATTCTGGAGTTCAGTGCGACATGGATGGAACTGGAGGGTAGCATCCTAAATGAAGTGAGTCAAAGAGAGGACAAGTCCCACATGATCTTCCTCTTATGTGGGGTATAAAGAAACATAGTAAGGAAAATAATAATGGCCAATGAGAACAGATCATGGGATTGGCTATGGAACCAGAGTTCATTAATTGGGGAGGTGATGGTGGTGAGAGGAACCCACAGAAGCTGATGCATTGCTAGTGGGTGTGGTATAGTGACCTTTTACTTCTGTAAAATTAACAGTACTGTAATTCATGGTGTCAAAATAATAGACACTGATAAGAGGGCAGAAAAGAAACTGCTGAGTCCCTGCATTTGCTGTTTGATGGAAGCCGAAGTTCATTATGCTAGTTCTGTTGCATGCTTTAATTTTTCTAGAAAGCTTAACTCAGGTTTGCATTTTTCAGCTTCTCCAAAGATACTGGAAGCTGCTAAACATCAACTAAAGAAATTCTTGCTGGAATTCTATAGACTGCAATAAAGAACCTAAAACAATAAAACTTGTCAAAGTTTAAGCGAAGGACTATTTTATCCCTTCTCAAGGAAAGGAGTCTAATCTTCACTTCCAGAACACATATCATGACCTACTATATTTTTAACAACTGATATTTTAATTTGGAGCATCAGAATTCCAAAATACTGGCATTACTAAAATTACCAGACTTGAATTAGCAAGGCATCTGCCAGTTTAACTCTCCCCATCTCATTTCTTTTTGGGGTTCAGCTTTTCCTTGTTGGAAGTATCTTCTTTAGTGTTTTCCACTGAGTATCCTTGAGTTACAAAATTTGAAATTTATTAATTTACTCTTCCTGCTGAAAGATGGTTTAGCTAGGTATAGAATTGTAGTTTCTCAGTTATTAAGTTTAAATGCTTTGCTTTTCCAATTTAGGTCATACCTGGTGGTACTTGCATGCTACTCATGGTTCGGAGGTTGGGGATCCACTGGTGGGGTTCAGCTGCCCACAGTGCTGGATTGGACGTGGGGACCTTATGCATGCAAAGCATGTGCTCAACCTTTTTGAGTGTCTCTATGAAAATATTTCAATTTTTATTACCACCTATTACTGCTGCTGAATCTGTTGATGGCTACCTTTTAGGGTTATCTGACTTTTCTCAATGGTAACTTTTGATTTATTTGAGTTGCCAGGATCAAACAGTGGTAACTTATAATATTTTCTTTTTGAGTTTTCTGTAATTTGACTGATATTTGACAGTCTTTCTGTTTGAACTTTAGTATCTTCCTTCCTTTGATGACTTGTATTTTTTAAGTCTGAAAAATTCTCTTATTTTTATGGCTCTTGCCTCTTCTATATTCTTTATCTTCTTTCCTCTTGATTTTTTTTTTTTTTTTTTTTTTGCTTTTTGGGTCATATCCAGTGATGCTCAGGGGTTACTCCTGGTGATGCTCGGGGACCACATGGAATGCTGGGGATAGAACCCAGGTCGGCAGCTTGCAAGGCAAACGCCCCACCGGCTGTGCTATCACTCTGGCCCCTACCTTTGACAGTTTTATTTTATTATTATTATTTTTTGGCTTTTCTGGGTCACACCCGGCAATGCTCAGGGGTTTCTCCTGGCTCTGCACACTCCTGGCAGTGCTCGGGGGACCATATGGGATGCCGGGGGATCGAACCCGGGCCGGCATGGGCCGACAGCGTGCAAGAGCAAACACCCTACCCACTGGGCTATCGCTCCGGCTCTACTTTTGAAAGTTTTAAAGCTATATATTGGGTTCTCTAATTCCTAGTCTCTGGGTCTCTGAATTTCGCTTTGTTGCCTTTGCAGTCTATCTTACATATTTTCCCATGTATTTCTTTTCAGACTTTCAAGGCCTTGCTGCATCTAGGCTCTGCCACTGATTAAATGGGTAACTGTGGGCACACATCTTCTTGGAACTTGGGGAGGCTCCCAGCACAAGATACTGAAACTCTTAAATGAGATAAAACCTCTAAGGCAATGACAAGGGCTGAAAACAGTACAACTTGGTATGATTTCTGAGCTCACAGCAATTTCAAGTAGCATCTGTATCACATCTTTCTTTCCATCACTTAGACATGAATTCTGAATGGAAGCTGCTTTTACACCTAACAACTTGCTTTGCTTGTTGCACTTCATGGAGTCCCTGACACGGGTTGTTTCGACACTATTGATTTCTTTACTATTTATAATAGGCAGGCATAAATGTATAAAGGTTTTAAAACCATGATCAGGACTTGGAAATTTTACTTCATTTCACTGCTCAATTATATAGGGCCAGAGAGCCAGTATGGCTAGTTAGGTATTTGCCTTGCTTGTGGCAAACCCAAGTTCAATCCCTGGCATCCTGACGGTCCCCAACCTGCCAGGAGTATCGGTGGGCATGGCCCCAAGTCAAACCAAAAAAATTATATAGGGTTTTCTGTTCGTTTTCAGAATGATTGTTACCTTCTCCCAAGCTATGGAAATGACTTTTTGTAGCAGTGACATTCAGTTTGAATGGTCCTTGTTTCTGTAGCTTTTTATTCTCTTCTGATTGTGTGAAATGAGCAGGCCAGACGATATTTAGCCTTTTTGAAATTGCGAAATTACAGTACAGGTCAAATGGTGTTCAGGGGCAAAGGGTGAAACTGAGCGGGGTTAAGCAACCCTATCAGTAAAAGCTCAGAGTGATTGGCCTTGTTACCAGAGATGATGCGTTATTAAATATTTTCATAGTTAATTGGGAAATTTCAGAAGAGCCCCAAAGTTTCATGAGCTCAATCATAAAAACCAGTAAATGCATACTCAGCAATAAGTTAAATCCATTCTCTCAAATGCACCTGGGTTTTCCCAAAACATAATCTTCATCCTTACTAATCAAGTTGTTGTGCTTCTGAATACTAGAACTTTAACCTAGAGGAGAGATTGTGGGGGTGAGGCAGGAAGGAGGAAATTTATTTATTTCTGGCAGAAATGCACAATGATTAACAGATTCAAGTATGAATGAAGGCAAAACTCTAACAACTCCTTAACCAAGAGAACTCTGTACTATAGAATATGGGTAATTATTTACAAAGATGGCTAGTAATTACAAACTGTTACAAGACTATCACAAAAACCTTTGTTTTAGAGAACTTCAAATTCTTTCACATGAACTCATTCACCCCAGCGAGTTGATAAAGAAAGGCTGGCTGACAAACAATACGCGTTTTATCCACAGTAGTTGACTAAGGAGTGAGGTAGGGAGAATCCCTCCATTTTGGAGAGCAAATATTACTTAGGAGGAATATGATTGTTAAGCAGGAACATTCTTTCCACAGAACCATCCATTCTTTTTTGATGGATACATCAAAGAACATGGCTCGTAAGCTTCATCTGCATTGTCTTTTCAGTTTGCATTCTGCTATCTTCGTTTTTATGGGGCTACAGCCATGCTTTTTGTTGTGAGTGCAGCATTGTTACGCACGGACAGCACTAGCCAGGTCGCCTAGCCTCCTGCCATTACAACTCGGGATCGATCGTCTAAATAAAGTCTGTCCCCAGGGACCCAACTGATGCAGGGAAAAGGGGGACTTTTTACACCACGCCTGACGTCACACATCTGTGTCCTAACCATCTGTACCTTTTTATTAAGCAGAGGCTGGAGCCGCCCGGGCGGACAGACAGGCGCACAACAGCTTTCTCCCACACAAGCCGGGAATGGTAACAGCGTGCGGCAGCACATGAAAGAAAAGCCGATTCAGGGCTGTGGGGGTGGCGGGCCAGGTGAGGGAGTCATTGCTCTTCTCCATCCAAGGATGCTATTCGTTGGAAATTCTGCACATCCATCTTGCTCTCTTGTTCAAAAAAAAATTCATTTCTTTTGAGTGGGAGGCAGAGCGGAAAGAAGGACTGGGGGAACAATGTGCAAGGCGGGCAGCGGGGTTTTCCCGAGAAAGCGCCGCGGAGCCCGGGATGCGGCCTTCGGCACGGGCCGGCGCGTCCACAACCTGTTTGGCCACAAAGAGGCCGCCTTGGCGCCCTGGAGGCCAGCCCTGCCCCCGCAGTCCGCCGCCTGCACCCCGTGGCCGCAGGGCACCCCCACGCGCCCGGGCGCCGCCTCCGATCTCCGCGCGCGTGCCGGGGAGGGGCGACCCCGCCCTGGGGGACCACCTCGCCCCTAAGCCCCCAGGCGCATTCCCACGCGTCCCTCGACCGAGGCGGGAGTCCAGGTGGCCCCACTTTCCTTACCGCTCCTACCAAAGCCGGAGACCCCCTCTCCCGCCCGCACCTCCCAGGTGCCCACCTCTCACGCCCCTCTCGGCTCCGTCTCTCCGTGCCAGCATCCCGCCGGGCTTCTGCGGGCGCCGACCGCACACTGCCTCCACGTGTCCCTTCCCCTCCCCACCCCCCCCCCCTCCACGCCCTACCTCCAGCTCGGGACTCCGCCCCCCCGCGCCCCGGGCGCGCGCCTGAGAGCACCTGGCCGCCCCTCCCCGGGCCGCGAACGGCTCCCGCCTCCCCCGGCCCGCGCCCACCCCTCGCCGCTTCCTCCTCCCCCCCCCTCCCGCTCCGGCAGGCGGGGGGCGGGCCGCAGGCGCGAGCGGCGGCGTGGCCAATGGGCGCGCGCCTTACTCTAGCCTCTCCCCGCGCGGCCTCCAATCGCGGCGGGCGGTGGTGGGCAATATTGTGGAGTGGAGTTTGGATGCCGCCGCCGCCGCCGCTGCTGCCGCGGGCTGGAGCGGCGCGGCCGCGGGGCTGCTGCCTGGGTCTTTCGGGAAAGGGGCGTGAGGGAGGAGGAAGAGGCGGCGGCGGCTGCGGCGGCGCGGCGCGGAGGCCGCCCCGGGATCCGCGGGGAAGAAAGGAAGAAAGAGGGCGGAGAGTCCTCCGGAGAGGAGGCAGGACCGGCAGGGCTCCTCACCTCCCGGTTAGCGGCGGCGCGGCGGCCCCCGCGAGCGGTGCCGCCCCCTGCCCGCGGACACCACCGCGCGCCGCGAGCCGCCGACCCTCGGGGGGCCCCGGGCTGCGGCCGCGGCGGCGCCTGGGAGCGGGAGCGGTGCGTCGGGGCGGCCTCGGAGGCGACCGCCATGGCGTTCCTCAAACTCCGGGATCAGGTAGGTGAGGGGCGCTGGGGCGGGATCCCGCCGGCCGGCGGAGCGCGGAAAGGAGGGCAAGGGAGGGCCGGGCGGGCCGAGCGCGAGGGCAGCAGGGCCGGCGGGGGCGCGGCGCGGGGCGATCGGGCGGGCCCGAGGGCTGCAGGCGACCCGTCTGTCAAAAGGGAGCCGCGGCCGGGGCAGCCCACGTGCCACCGGGGGCTCGCCGCCACCCCCTTCGCCGCTGCCGGAGGGGCGGGTCCGCGCTCGCCGCCTGGGCGTCCGCGTCCGGCGCTCTCGGGGCCGCGCCTCCTCTGCTGCCAGGTGAGGCTCGGGCCTAACAGGTGGCCTCTGGCGCCGGGGCCAGTGCGCGCCGCGGTGACCTCGGGTCACGACCTTGCCTCCCCGGTTCGCCGGGCCGGGGGGGTGGGCGGTGCGCTGGGCCCGGGGCCCGGCGGCCGCTGCTGGGCCGGGCCGGTTATTCATTCTGCCTCGCTGAAGCCGGCGTGCAAGTTTCCCAGACTTGCTGTCGTGTGACATCCTGTGCTCCATCTTGGCTGCCTTTAAACTTCACTTGGTGGGGGGGCCGAGGGAGTAGCTGAGGTGCGGGGAGAGTGGAGGAAAATTAACTTTGTGTCTCGGGGACCAAGTCGCAACTGTATCGATGATTTGCCCAGCTCAAAACTTGGAGGCGAGGGTAACGAAGCTTCCAAGCCTTGCAAAAAGGCTTGCCTTTTTTTTTTTTTTTAAATTTCCTTTTTCCTCCCTGAACGTTGGCGTTTCTTCTTGAAAGCAAGGGGAAATTAATGTGTGAAACGTACCAGTCACGGAGACTGGGTAGATGAATGCACAAAGCTTAATTTGGCTTGCCTTTGCTTGCTTGCCTGCTTGCCTGCTTTCTTTCTTTCTTTCTTTCTTTCTTTCTTTCTTTCTTTTCTTTCTTTCTTTCTTTCTTTCTTTCTTTCTTTCTTTCTTTCCTTCCTTCCTTCCTTCCTTCCTTCCTTCCTTCCTTCCTTCCTTCCTTCCTTCCTTCCTTTCTTTCTTAAAATAGTTTGCATACTTTGGGAACTTTATATGAACCTCCTTTTGCCAACACGTGTGGACGAAGGACAACTTGAGGTGTACTTTACTCTCAGTGAACTTGTACTTTAAATTCTGACCTTAGATATTGATAGTTTTCATTTCCTAAGTGAATTTCGACAGATGACTAAATGTGTGAATTTAGCTGGTGTTAACATAAGGACAAAATAGTTCAAAAAACCCTACCAATAAGTTTATGCACTTGTATTTTTAATATGTTAGTCAATACCAAGTGCTGTAATTTAAATGAATTAAAATTTTTTTAATTAGGGTCCTCTGTCGAGGCAAATCGATGAACACAGGAAGACAAGTGAAGTGTCTTTAAGCCACATTCAAGAGCTTGGTAGCTACATGTGCTATTTGGACACGCGGATGCAGAACGTTTGTGCCATTAGATAGAAATTTAAGTCGGAATGGACAGCATTAATAAGTAAAAAAGAAGCATAAGCCAATGCTTCATGCATTAAATTATGCTCCTGTTTTCTGTTTTGTCCTTTTAGGTTTTGGGCCATTTCTGTCTGCTCAGGGCTTACTCCTGGCTCTGTGCTCAGGGATCACTCCTGATGGGGTGCCAGGGATTGAACCCAGGTTGGCCGTATGCAGTGCAAGCGCCTTCTCCAGACCCAACTTCTCCTGATTTCCTCTTAGTGGTGTGAAACTCCAAGATCTAGGTTTTTTGACTAGTCTCAGCCAGTCTGAATGTGCTTTGGGCTTCCATAAATTATAGTTGAGGTAATGCTTGACTTTTGTGTTCAGTCCTACACCTGTAGAAAAGTTGCTTTCTGACCCTAATGCACATAACCGTGCATTAGGAATTGGACTTTTTTGGAAGTGTGTCCCATTTTATTCAACACAAGGTTTAAACAGGTAAGGGATTGTTCAGTTGGACATGCATTTGTGGATTTCGGAATTGCAGTTATGAAGCAATTGCGATGCTATTTCAGCATTGCATAATATTATTAATACTTAGTGGTAATGATATGTAAGTTGTTACATAGAAACTTGATACTTGAACAGTTTAATAAAAGTGATGGCCGTTGGCATGGTTCTGAGGGATTAAAAGAACATTGAGGCTTACCTGTAAACTGCTAATTGGTCCCTAAAGTGTTCTTGTCTCTGTTTTCAAAGATATTGGGGAAATAAGTTTGATTTTTTGCGTAACGTAGAGGGAATCGTTGCTTTTTGGACTGTACGGAGGGGATAAGGTTGTAGACTAAGCCCTTGAACCGGGTTGGTCTGGATGGGTCAGTGCTTGAACCTAAAGAAACTGTTGTTTAGGCCATCCTGCGCATGATGGTGCACTAGACTCCAGGGCTGTATCAGCAGTGCTGGGGGATGGGGCCATTTGCATTAGGGAGCTGCAGTTAGGGTCTTCACATTCCAAGACGTACAACTTGACCTCTGAGCTATCTTCCAGGTCCCTTTGTAAAGGCATTCATTCATTCTGTTATTCATTCATTCATTCACTCACATAGGGTTCACAGGTAGTGGTGCTGGAGAGGCATCTGGGACTCTGACCATTCCCTGTGGTACTGAGACAGGCAGGAGGCACAGCGGCCATGCCCTGTGGTACACAGACAGGCAGGAGGCAGCGACCATGCCCTGTGGTACTGAGACAGGCAGGAGGCACAGCGACCATGCCCTGTGGTACCCAGACAGGCAGGAGGCACAGCGGCCATGCCCTGTGGTACTGAGTGAGGCAGGGAGGCACAGCGGCCATGCCCTGTGGTACGAGACAGGCAGGAGGCACAGCGGCCATGCCCTGTGGTACCGAGACAGGCAGGAGGCATGGCCATGCCCTGTGGTACTGAGACAGGCAGGAGGCACAGCGACCATGCCCTGTGGTACTGAGACAGGCAGGAGGCACAGCGACCATGCCCTGTGGTACTGAGACAGGCAGGAGGCACAGCAGCCATGCCCTGTGGTACGAGACAGGCAGGAGGCACAGCGGCCATGCCCTGTGGTACCGAGACAGGCAGGGAGGCAGGCGGCCATGCCCTGTGGTACTGAGACAGGCAGGAGGCACAGCGGCCATGCCTGTGGTACCCAGACAGGCAGGAGGCACAGCGGCCATGCCCTGTGGTACTGAGACAGGCAGGAGGCACAGCGGCCATGCCCTGTGGTACCGAGACAGGCAGGGAGGCACAGCGACCATGCCCTGTGGTACTGAGACAGGCAGGAGGCACAGCGGCCATGCCCTGTGGTATTGAGACAGGCAGGAGGCACAGCGGCCATGCCCTGTGGTACTGAGACAGGCAGGAGGCACAGCGACCATGCCCTGTGGTACCGAGACAGGCAGGAGCTGCGGCCATGCCATGTGGTACTGAGACAGGCAGGAGGCACAGCGACCATGCCATGTGGTACGAGACAGGCAGGAGGCACATGCCCTGTGGTACCGAGACAGGCAGGAGGCACAGCGGCCATGCCCTGTGGTACTGGGACAGGCAGGAGGCACAGCGGTCATGCCCTGTGGTACCGAGACAGGCAGGAGGCACAGCGACCATGCCCTGTGGTACTGAGACAGGCAGGAGGCACAGCGGCCATGCCCTGTGGTACCGAGACAGGCAGGAGGCACAGCAGCCATGCCCTGTGGTACGGAGACAGGCAGGAGGCACAGTGGCCATGCCCTCTGGTACCGAGACAGGCAGGAGGCACAGCGGCCATGCCCTGTGGTACTGAGACAGGCAGGGAGGGCAGGCGGCCATGCCCTGTGGTACAGAGTCAGGCAGGAGGCAGAGTGGCCATGCCCTGTGGTACTGAGACAGGCAGGAGGCACAGCGGCCATGCCCTGTGGTACCGCGAGACAGGCAGGAGGCACAGCGGCCATGCCCTGTGGTACCGAGACAGGCGGGAGGCACAGCGGCCATGCCCTGTGGTACAGAGTCAGGCAGGAGGCTAAGCGGCCATGCCCCTGTACCGAGACAGGCAGGAGGCACAGCGACCATGCCCTGTGGTACCGAGACAGGCAGGAGGCACAGCGGCCATGCCCTGTGGTACCGAGACAGGCAGGAGGCACAGCGGCCATGCCCTGTGGTACAGAGTCAGGCAGGAGGCAGAGTGGCCATGCCCTGTGGTACTGAGACAGGCAGGAGGCACAGCGGCCATGCCCTGTGGTGCGAGACAGGCAGGAGGCACAGCGGCCATGCCCTGTGGTACCGGACAGGCAGGGGCACAGCGGCCATGCCCTGTGGTACGGACAGGCAGGAGGGGCGGCCATGCCCTGTGGTACTGAGGACAGGCGGGAGCCACAGCGGCCATGCCCTGTGGTACTGAGTGAGGCAGGAGGCACTGGCCATGCCCTGTGGTACTGAGTGAGGCAGGAGGCACAGCGGCCATGCCCTGTGGTACCGGGACAGGCAGGAGGCACAGCGGCCATGCCCTGTGGTACTGAGACAGGCAGGAGGCACAGCGGCCATGCCCTGTGGTACTGAGACAGGCAGGAGGCACAGCGGCCATGCCCTGTGGTACGAGACAGGCAGGAGGCACAGCGGCCATGCCCTGTGGTACACAGACAGGCAGGAGGCACAGCGGCCATGCCCTGTGGTACGAGACAGGCAGGAGGCACAGCGGCCATGCCCTGTGGTACTGAGTGAGGGCAGGAGGCACAGCGGCCATGCCCTGTGGTACCGAGACAGGCAGGAGGCACAGCGGCCATGCCCTGTGGTACCGAGACAGGCAGGAGGCACAGCGGCCATGCAGTGCTGAGAGGAGAACTCAGGCTCTTCACCCTGCCAATGTTAGTGGTCTACCACTTGGCTTATCTCCTGGCTTTGGAGGTTGTTATATATGTTGGTGTTTTCATAAACTGCATTAATGATGTAAAGATGGAATAATTTTGTACAGTGGAAGCTGAAACTTCCCTCTTATTTTAAGTGTTTATACAACATCACAGCTCTGTAACAACTGTTCAACTTGGAACTGTAGTGTTTTTTTCCCTATAGCTACTGTTGTAAGGTCTTTTTGTCTTTTGGTTTTTTGGGCTGCTACTAGTGGTGGGGTTCCATGTGGGGAGCCTAACCTGGACCTTCGGTGCAAAGCATACACCCCAGCCCTTTGAGGTAGCTTCCTGGCTCCGCTTTCAGGATTTTTATCTGTGTTTTGACTTGTAACTTATAAGCTTAATGTGATTGAGTGTATGTGTTACATACATTACTGAATGATTACCACAGTTAGATTTATTGGCACGTCCGTTCCCTAACAAAATTACCTTTTGGGTGGATGGATAGTATTTAAAATTCACTTAATTTTCTGATATATACAGTATTGTTAATTATAGTCACCATCTTATACTCATACCTGGAACTAATGAATAAGAATTTACTCATTTTGTAATGGGAAATTTTTACCCTTTAACTTGGTGGTCTTTGATGACCAGTCAGTTGATGGGTGGTGATCTACATGCATGGGAAGGTAGAGAACAATTGGTTGGGGCTGGAGAGGCACAGAGGAAAGAGTCCCTGCTTTGCATATAGGTGACTGCAGATACTCGCTGAGCATGGATAGGAGTAGCCCCCTGGCCACCATCGGGTGTGCCTTCAAAAGAATTAAACCACTGGCCTAGTCCTTGGTTGGAGCTGCCAGCTTGTGGCCTGGTTGGTGGAGCAGGTGTGAAAGGCTGAAGACCGAACACAGTTTACATGTTAGCTTGTCAGCAGCGAGCCATACAGTTTGCTACTGTGGAAAGTAGTGTTTCTTTTGGTCAGGCGTAGCCAGAGCACTGCTGGGGACAACAGCAACCAGGTCTGTGGTTCCAGTGTCTAGAGGCCAAAACAAGGGATGTCATGGCTTGGAGAAGCAGGTGAGTTGCTGCTCAGTTTCGGTCCATTTTGCTCTGCAGGTGTGTTAGTAGTTTTAGAACTCCAGTTTTTCTGTAGGAAGGCAGAAATCCCGATTCTTAACCAAAAATATCTATAAATGTTGGGTAAGTTGGTGTTATTGTTGGCAATGAAAATTCAGAGTCTAGTTAAGTGAGTTTGTAGTCATCATTTTAGGTCAAGTGGACAAAATAAGTCACAAAATAAGATTCCTATTAAAGTTTTTGATGAAAGAGTCAAATGGTCCTAAGCTTTTTTAAAAATTGAGAAAATTTACATACAAGTCTAATTCTGTAGTTTTCAGTGTACCAACTGTCGGGCGCTGCGGGGGTCCCGACAGTGCCGGAAGCGAGTTCCCTTCTACCTCCGAAGCCGGGGAATGGATGAGCACTCAGGGATCCGATGAGGTTTTAAAAGACTTTACTTATCACAGGTTCAGGCATACAAATCAGCAAAAGGAAAAACCCGATGCTTAGGATTCCAGGCTAGAACCCCAGCCACGTGTAGGCCAAGATGGCAACCACCACGTGTGAAACTTCCAAGGAATAATCGCTCACAAGGCGAAATCCCACTGGGAAGAAGAAGCCTGGGGAGGCGGGAACCGGCTGGTTTATACCCCCAGCAACTCAGACCTTCCTCCCATTGTTATGGAAAGCAGGGAGGGTCCAATGCCTTTAGGTAGTCCCTCCCTGCATCTCACCTAGGAGCCTTTACTGTGCTAATGTTTTGAGCGGAATGCCTTTGAAATGTAGAGAAGGGGGTTTCTGAGATGGCATGTCACTGTACCAAAGATCAACACCAATGCCAGTTAAATATTTCTCCAAGCCTTCACAAGTCTCCTCTACTTCATTGTAGTTTTATATTTTATCAGGGAGCCATGCTTGTTTGTTTGGAAGCAAACAGCATTTCTCTCTGGTCTAATTACTTAGGTGTCCTTACGTGGCCAGGCTAATATGCTGGTAAGATCTAGCTAGTCCCACGATGATTGTGATAGCATGGGGAGAATATTTATACCAGCTAGTACAGCATACATGGTCAGATAAACTGCCACATTTAGACTACCCCCTTATCTACGGAGTGATCTGCGGGAGGCAATCCAGAGCAAATGCAGCGGCCCTTAGGAGTCCTGCAACAACCAACGAACCTGTGTAGCCCCTAGCACTGCCTTAATTACACAGATTTTCGTCTCTTTAAAGTGCAGTTAGCATCCATGTTCACCTGGCAGCTGCTGGAGTTTATTTTCTGTCTTCAAATTTGTCTGTTCTGGACATTTCATATAAATGAAGATAATATGTGATCTTTTGTATCTGACATTTAGCATAATTTTAAGGTTCATCCTGTTTGAAACATAAGTAAGTCAGTGATAAATTTTTAGGTCTTTTGAGTTCTTTGAAAGTTTCTCTACTTCTTATCCAGTTTTACTGTCTTCAACCCTAAATGGTTGAAGGTCTGACATAGAAAAGACTGGGCCCCCTGCTGTGAATCCAGAGCCACGGCAGAGCCTGGCTCCAAGCATCGATATGGCATTTGTGGTGCATTCGATATGCCAGAAACAGTAACAATAATGGACCCTATTCCCAGCGAATGGAGACGTTACTGGCGCCCGCTCGAGCAAATCGATGAACAACGGGAAGACAAGTGATACAAGTGATACTGCCTTCTGCAGTGATTTATGTATAAGATCTATTATTCTGTATTCTGAGTTTGTGTTATAACAGGAATTAAACTGCATTAGCACTATAGGATAACAGTTTAGATTATTTTTTGTGTGGACACTATCATTGTTCCCTTTGAGCTAATGGTCAACACAATATTTAATGTGTTGAAGATTATTTTCTAAAAGTTTAAAATAACCTGAAAAACGTTGATGCCCAAAAACTAAAAATACTCAGTGTAGGATATGTGCAGAATGAAATATTTCCTAGCCCTTGCTTTCTGTTAGAGATTATGGAAGCAAATCTGAAAAAAGTTCCATTTGAGAATCTTTATTGGGTGGAAAAGGAGAAAAAGACACCGATACACCATCTTTTCCATGACAAAAGTTCACAGGACAAGTTTATAAAGGTTGAAGAAAAACATTCGAGCATGTTATTTGAAAGTTTTCCCGACTTAGTGTATAGAACTTTATGAGATACAGATATTTCTTTCTCTTTTTTTCTGCTATTTGAGTCACACCTGGTGATGCTCAGGAGTTACTCCAGGCTTTGCACTCAGGAATTACTCCTGGCAGTGCTTAGGGGACCATATGGGGTGTTGGGAATCAAACCTGGGTTGACTGCATGCAAGATAAATGCTCTACCCTTGTGCTATCGCTCCATCCCTAAGGTAGAGATATTTCTGATAGAAAAGTGTGAGATGATTTGATTGTAGTCAGAGAGAAACCCTTAAGGGTGCTGGAGTTGTTTTAGGTTCAGGAAGGGTTTGTTGACAGCAAACAGCTGCATAGAAATGCTCCAAGGAAACTGAAGGTCCTCCAGAAAAAAAAATGTCATTTCTGTGATGGTGTAGTTAGGAAACATGTGCCTGGGTCGTGATGGAAAGGTGAGACTCGCTAATCTAAACGAGGGTGTATTAGTGGTTTGAGTGCATGGTTATAAAGTTTGGACTTGATTGGTTTCAGTCAAGTGAAGAGAAATTACAGTTGGACTTCTAAAACGTGTGGTCTGGGAAGGGGGTAGAGAGATGTATACATACATACATGCACTTTTCCCAAGAGGATTCATAATTTTCAGTTAGGTCCTGTCTCCTGAAAGTTAGATAACAAGATGGCAAACATTAAACAGGCACCAGTTAGGTGTTACAACTCAAGGCAGGACAGAATATGTAAAGTTTTTAGTATAAACTGAGTATATCAAATACTAAAGAGAAATTTGGGTGGAAATAAATACATCTTTAAAGTAAACCCGGTAGGCCTAGAGCAGTGGGTAGGGCATTTGCCTTGCGCGGCTGCCCGGCATCCCATATGGTCCTTTGGGCACCGCCAGTAATTCCTTAGTGCAGAGCCAGGAGTAACCCCTGAGCATTGCTGGGTGTGACCCAAAAAGCAAAATCATACCCTGTGTACCTGTAGAGTAGCGCTCATTAGACTTACTCATTTTGGGATTTTTTTTTTTTTTTTGTCTTTTTTGGGTCACACCTGGAGATGCTCAGGGATGACTCCTGGCAGTGCTCAGGGACCATATGGGTGCGGGGACTAACCTGGGCATCTAACCCGGTCGGTCACAGCAAGCACGCTCCCTCCTGCTGCATTATCACTCCGGCCCTTGGGATCTCTTTCTGCCTGAGAAATAATCTCCTGCATTGCTGGTTGGGTTTGAATTTTTGTCTGTTGTGCATTTCTGAAACTGTTTGCTGTTGCCAAGTTTTTCATGACTGCTGCATCAATATACAAAACCATATGAGATCATGACTCACAGGGTTTTGTTTTTTTTTTGGGGGGTTCACATCCAGGCATGGTTAGGGCTTATTCCCCGCTCTGCGCTGGTGAGGCTCAGGTGGCCATTTGCAATGCCTGGAATTGTACCAGGATTGGCTGTGTGCATGGCAAGGGCCTTACCTAACCCCTGTGATATCTCTGGCTTCTCAAGTGGCATTGTTGTATACTCCGCCTGAAAAGTAAATGTGGAAATGCAATTTTTGTGAATCAAAACATTGATTATGGTAATTTAAAACATGCAGAGAATCCACATAGTTAGATTTGAGTTGCAGTAGATTTTTCAACAGTTGACATGTCTTTACATTTTTCTTGTCTAAGTTAAATTTATAATCAAGTACTGTTCTCCACCTGGGCTGGACTGAGGTGCTTCTAGAAAATGCTATGCGCCCAGAGAAAATAGATTGAAGTCTTTCTGGGGGGGGGGGAGGGATCTGTTACTATCCTGGACAATTCACATCAGTCACAAATCAGTCACACATGTAGTATTTGTAATTCAAAGCAAAAATTAATGAAATCTCACGTCTCAGCCATAACTGCAATCTTCCAGTAAATCACCAAAATGAGCAGACCAGGGAAAGAAAAGAGGCACCCACTTTATGTTTTAGATCTTTTAGAAAACATGGAGTTGTTTGTTTCATGGGCACTGTTCAAAATTCACGCCCACAAATGACCATGCAAAAGTGTGTGCGGTGTTACCCAGCATTGTTGGCAACAAATAAGTAAAGGGCAAGCATCTTTTCAAGAGAGTGAGTGTTCATCTGAGCATGTTAGGCACTTTAGAGTTGAGGTAGCTTCCTGGAATGTCTGAAGGAAAATCACCAGGAAAAAATGAAATTGAAGAGAAAGTTGTTTGGTTTCGACTGAAGCTCCAGCCCTTCTTCAGAGAAGCCGGACTGTGAGAATCAGTGGAAAGGAGCCTGAACTGCTAGAATCAGTCTGAGGAATTCATGGCCTGGTAGGTGCTTTTAAAAAAAGTAAAAAAGGCCTTTGGACTGTTAAAAAGAAATTAGTGCAATCTCCAGTTACTTTAATAAATGATGCTTTAAAGTGTTGCAGCTCTTTGTACATATGTGTGGAGTTAAATTTAGTATTCACAAGTAATTCAAGTTTAATTTTTATTCCTGTTCCCCTGCCTTAGTTATGTTATTAGGTGATTTATCCCTTTCTTACGTGATAATGAATTTAAGAGGGAAAAAAAATGATACCAAGAAGATTATGTATATAAACTGCCATAGGAAGCAAATTCCGGATATCCGAATTACTACCACAACTTAAGTGAGAGGATCTCATTTGTCTTGTAAACATAATGCAAAATTATAATTGATGATTCACTAATAAAGAGACTCACAGACATGGGGCAGAGCTGCTACTGGCTCTTCCTGTGCTCAGCAGCTCACGAGGCTCCCGGGAGGGATGGCTGGTTCTAGCCCTGGCCCGCCACCCCAGCAGAGCCTCGCAACAAGCCAGACGACCCCCCACTCCATGAGGGCCTCCGTTTTCCACATCCGAATTCCTCTCGTCAGAACTCCACCCAGCAGACCAGCCTATCACAGCCCAGCTTGCGAGGCCACCTTGTGGCTGCGCAGTTCATCAATAAATGCTGGATTTAGAGATGACTACAAGAGTATGCCACCCGCGGCAGAGCCTGGCAAGCTACCCGTGTTGTATTTGATATGCCAAATACCAGTAACAATTTTAGACCTCATTCCCATGACCTGATGGAATGGTTTGAGGCTCTTTATGTTCCTGGCGCAAGCAGATGCCCTGGGCTCTACTAGCATGAGACAGGACATAAGGAGATATTACTGGTGCCCGCTCGAGGCAAATCAATGATGAACGGAATACAGTGATACAGTGATACTAATTATATTTATTACACACTTAAAGCTCTTTTTTTCCACTTTGGGGAGCCGCCATCGAGGTCATAACCAGTGATGCTCGGGGCTTTCTGGCTCTGTATTGTACGTGGAATCTGGGATTGAAGCGGGCAGTAGCGTGCAAGGCTAGTACCTTAGTCCTTGTACCATTTCTCTGGTGCCTATTTCCCCCCGCTCTTTAATTTTCAGGATTTAAGACCACAGGTAACATTAAAACATGCAGCAAGGGACAGTTGAGATGTTTAAAATGGAAATTAGGAGGCAGTTGCTTTTGAAATAAATGTTTGTTCTAGAACCAGAATGAGTTATCACAGTTGAATGCCGCATCTAATTTTGTTTCATAATACTTAAGGTGCTCCCCACTCAAAAAAAAAAATCACAAACTATATTTTACACTGGAGGTGTAAGTTATTTTGGTGAGGCAGACTTTACTGTTGCAGCTATTTCTAGACTAATACGCTTGATGGTTTTTTATTCTAAATTTATTTTTATTTGGGGGACACACCCATGGTGCTTATTTTTGGTTTGGTACTGGGGGGACAAAAACTTGGGCTGTGCAGTGCTGGGGAGAGAACATGGGCCTTCATCAGGCAAAAGCTTCAGCCCTTTGAACTATCTGTGGCTCAGCTTTTTCTTTTCCAGTAGCCGGACTGAAATGTAAATCACAGCAATTTAGGTTGAGAAGTTAAATTATAGTCTGTGTATCACAGCAAATCAACTTTAAAGCATTTAATCACAAAAAAAGACTTTTTAACTTTTTTGTGACTTTTTACTCCTAAATTCTTACCAAGTCCTGCATTCCTCTTGGCTCAGCAACTCCAGACAACTTTCTTGTATATTTGTGCTTTTCACGTAGGTTTCCAGGATCTCCCTACAATTGTAATGTGCTTAAGTAATAAATACTTTAATCACTAAATGTATATTCCATTGTATCATAATACATTGTATCTACTCAGCGGTTGGTGGGTACTTGCTAACCTTTTAGTTAGTTTTGTGTCCAAGTTGTGTGGACATCTGTTTCATTTCTCTTGAATTTAAACTTAGTGGACTAGCTGGTTAAGTGGTAACTGTGTTTAGTCATTTGTGAAGCTGACAGTCTGTTTTCCAGGGGGCTGTATTTTTGTTTATTCCACACACAATATCCGAAGGTTCCAGTTTTTCTGCAACAGTATTTGGTAGAATTCATCACTTGAAGCAATATGCTGGAACTCAGATGCTTTTCGGTCCACGGATGTCAGGGCCGGAGAGCTAGTGCAGGCGTGAAGGTGCTAGCGTGGCTCGTGTGCTATGGCCAGCTCCACGTCCACTCCCTACAGTGTCCTCCCCTAGTGGCCTCCAGAGCAGCCTTCAGTGCGGGGTGTGGCCGCATCCTCTCTGAAGGAAAAATGGTTTCTTATTAAGGCTATTGAGATTTTGTATTTTTGTCAGTCGTTTTAGTGCTACTTTGAATTTGTTCATTAGTTGTTTGATTTGTCGGCATAAAGTCATTCATGGTATCAGCGTTTTGGGGAGGGAGGTTGGGGCTACACCTGGCATGACCCGTGCTTACTCCTTGTTCTGTGCTCAGATCACTCCTGGTGAGTGCAGGGGGACCCGGATGTGGTGCTGGGGTGGAACCTGCCTTGGTCTCGTGTGAAGGCAGGCACTCCACCTGCTGTCTGTCACTTCGAGCTCCCAACATTCTTAGAATGTCTGTAATTTGTCTGGAAGGTTGGTAATGTTGTGCCCTTTTCATTCTTGATTTTGAGCTGTTGTTTTCATTTTCTGTTTACCCTGTTCCTTTTTTTTTTTTTTTTTTGTCCCCCTATCTAAAGTTTTGTTAACTTTGTTTGTTTTGGGCCACGGCCATGCCTGGGTTACTCCTGGCTCTGCATTTAGGAATTACTCCAGGTGATACTCAGGCAGCCATGTGGAATGCTGGAGATTGAGCCTTCGTCTGCCATTTGCAGTCAAACACCCACCGCTGTACTATCACTGTGGCCCCAGGGCTTATTCATTTTCTAGGTCTTTCCAAAGAAACTCTTTTTTGGTGTTGCTGATTTTTTTTTCACCCCTGGGAGGGGGTTGTCTGGCCCTCACCTGGCAGTGCTTAGGACTTACTCCTGACTCTGTGCTTAGGAATTACTCCTGGAGAGCTAGGGGGCTGGCAGGGAGTGCCCCCATATGGGTGCCAGCGGCTGAACCTATGTCCGCTGTATGCAGGGTAAGAGCCTTACTCTCTGCACTGGCTCTTCAGTCCCCAGTTTTTCATTCTGTACCTTCAGTCTACAATAGACTTTGAGTCTCCCGGCATAAAATGAAAATGTCCCAAACCTATTCTAGTTAGATCCTGTAAGAGATGGCTCTTGTCAACTTCTCAATGGATGTTTATTTTCCTTTGATTTATTGTTTACAGAAGACTTGTTAATAGACTACTCTCACGCGTTGCCTACAGCTGATTGTGGGGAGTACAGAAGCTTTTTTGTTAAATAGCAATTTAAAAAAAATATTTGCAGGGCTTTAAGTTTTCTTTGAACTAATAGAAGTTTGAATTGAAATTGAGAGAATTTAACTGTTTAATCTATCTCAAAGAGTGCAGGGGCATAATTT
Organism: Cryptotis parvus; assembly: GCA_021461705.1. NCBI lineage: Eukaryota > Metazoa > Chordata > Mammalia > Eulipotyphla > Soricidae > Cryptotis > Cryptotis parvus. Next base: position 159,461 of record JAJIBD010004796.1, on the reverse strand, counting down.
TGCCCCTTCAGATATATAAGTTATGTCATAACTTAATTTATAATTCATATATATTATCATGTGGAGGTTATTTCACATACTGGAGTGTAAAATAATGCTTTTACATATTATATTCAGTACTTTGATATACTAATATTGATGAGATTGCTGGAAATGGAACCCACTATCTTGTTTTCTTTATAGCTCTGTCTAAAGTAATTCCTTCTGATTACTGATTGCCAGTTTGTTGGAGGGCTTTTCAGGACACTGATCTCAAGAGTGCCCCCTAGTTGTTCAGGGGACTTGAATTAGGATTGGTGAGAGCAAGATAAATGTTTGACCTCCTGTACTATCACTGGCCCACATTTACTAGTTTGTGATTTGTTTTCTTCTAGTGAAATGTGAACTCTAAGAATCATGTGCCATGTCTAATAGAAGTATCCCTATTTTTAATAATAAGGTTGACTTCAACCGAGAATGTGGAAAGATAGGTCTACAGCTGAATCTCAGGAAAACTATGTTCATGAAAAAATGAACTCGTTCCACCAGAGGCCCCATTCACTCTCAATGGAACAAACATCTCTGAATGCAGCAGTTATGTGTACCTAGGTCGAGAAATCAACATGATGAACGACCTAAAACCTGAGCTGCGCAGGAGGAAGAGAGCGGCCTGGAATGCCTTCAAAGGCATCGAAGAAATAGCTAAAAGGACAAAGAACCTCCAGCTCCGGGCACATCTTTTTGACTCCACCATTCTCCCTGCATTAACATACGCCTCAGAGACCTGGGCCCTATGAAAGCAGGATGAGAATGCTATTCTGGTCTCCCAAAGAGGAATTGAAAGAGCTATGCTTGGAATATCACGCCTCCCACTCAAGTGAGAGGAGGAATCCGGAGTTCTGACCTCCGTCGCTATTCCAGAATCAGGGATGCTGTCTCGTTTGCCAAGGCATCGAAAATCAGATGGGCTGGACATGTAATGCGATTTGGAGACAACCGCTGGACTAGAGCCATTACCGACTGGATCCCAAGGGATGTCAAAAGATCACATGGCCGCCCACCTACAAGATGGTCAGACTTCCTTGTCAAGACCCTGAAGGAACGGTTTGAGGCTCTTCATATTCCTGAATCAACCAGATGCCATTGGGCTACATTGGCACGTGATAGCGTCCAATGGAAATGTTACTGGCGCCCGCTCGAGCAAATCGATGAGTAACGGGATTCAAGTGATCAAGTGATAGTGAACAGTTAACCATGATTACTCTGAATGCTGATAGATGTATGAGATGGGATTCTAGTATCTATATAATCTGGTTGTCTGTATGTATGCATGCATGCATGTATAGTTACAGCTGGTGCTGTTTCTAGCTTTGGACTAGAGAACTGTACCAGAGGAGGGACCTGGGCTTCCTACATGCCTGTGTGTTCTTAAAAAGCACCTCAGTTAATTTTGATGTGCTCACTCAACGTTGAGGAACACTGGCATGTCTTTCTTGCCTGAAACCCCATAATGTGCATAAGATATAAAAAATTACATATATCATTACCGAAAGATCATTTTTATTCCTTTCACCATCTTTGAAACAGGTAAACTGGCCTGTGCCCTTTAGAAGGAAATATAGTTCAAAACTGTTCCCCCAACCCCCATGTATGGCCCGTAAATGAGACTCAGAATGGACAGTTGCTTCTCATCATCAATTAAAATTTGGAATGGGAGGTGCTGGTTCTAAAATTTATCTTAATGATTGTATTTTGTGAGTTTGTTTTCTAAAATATATTGCTATTTTTTACTATTTTGTTGTTGAGTGTGTAGGGGGTCATACCAGGCATTGCTTTGGCCCAGGAGTAGTCCATGTTACAGGGGTGCTAGAGATCAAACTTGGGGCATCACACCTGCAGTTTATGCTCTAGCACCTGAACTGCTACACACACAGTGTGAGTAAAATCAGACTTTCTAAATTATTTTTCTCCAAAGTAGTGATTCACTGTTGCAGGACTCCTCTAAGAGCCTCTGCATCTGCCCTGGATTGCCTCCCTGCAAATCATTTCGTAGATAGGGGGGATAGTCTAAATGTGGCAGTTTATCTGACCATGTATTCTGTACTGGCTGGTATAAATATTCTCTCATGCTACCACAATCATCGTGGGACTAGCTAGATCTTACCAGCATATTTGCCTGGCCACGTTGGATCTCTAAGTAATTAAACCAAAGAGAAATGCTGTTTGCCTCCAAGCAAGCAAGCATGGCTCCCCTGATAACTCAAAGGCAACTAAAATACAAAACTACCATGAAGTAGACGAGACTCTTGTGAAGACTTAGAGAAATATTTAACTGGCATTAGTATTAGTCTTTGGTACAGAGACATGCTATCTCAGAAACCCCCTTCTCTACCCTATAAAGGCATTTCCAGGCAGATCTTGGCTCAAAACATTAGCATCTAAAAGGGCCTAGGTGAGGTGCTGGAAGAAATTACCTAAGGGCATTTGACCCTTCCTGCTTCCCATAATAGTGGGAGGTCTGAGTTGCAGGGGTATAACCAGCCTGCGCTCTCTCTCTCTCTCTCTCTCTCTCTCTCTCTCTCTCTCTCTCTCTCTCTCTCTCTCTCTCTCTCTCCTCTTCTTTTTTGGGGCTTGCTGAGTTGCAGGGGTATAAAACCAGCCTCTCTCTCTCTCTCTCTCTCTCTCTCTCTCTCTCTCTCTCTCTCTCTCTCTCTCTCCTTTCTTTTGGGGCTTGCACTCTTCTTGGGAGTCTTGTCTTGTTTCCTCTTTACAGGGCCTTAACACGTGGTGTCCGCCATCTTGGCCTACATGTGGCTGGGGTTCTAGCCGGGAATCCTAAGCACAGGGTTTTTCCTATTGCTGATTTGTATGCCTGAACCTGTGATAAGTAAAGCATTTTAAAACTGCATCGGATTCCTGAGTCTTCATCCATTTCCTGCCGGCTTCGGAGGTAGAAGGGAACTCACTTCCTGGCACTGTTGGGGACCCCGGCGGCTTCCCGACAATTCACCATGACAAAAGTTAAGGAATATTTTACAATGACTGCAGACTTAATTTGTCTAACTGGAAAGAGTGAAAGATACTTCTTAGCACCACTGGATCGAAGCCAGGTATGTTGCTAAAACTCAAAACCAAAGAAGCACCTGTTCTGAAATGTCAGAGGCTGAGAAGCCATGCTTTAAAGCAGGTTGCTTGAAGAAAGCAGTGGTGGGTAATCTGAAGTTTCGTACCTGTGTCAGAGTATGTGTAGACACACACAGAAACATTTTTGGCAAAACTCAGTGTCTTGTGTAGAAAAACCTGTATATGGTGAATTGGATTTATGAACGCCAGTATTTTCCAGCTGGTAGCCCTATAGCCCTTGAGGGTCCTCAGGATGTTCCAACGGGGCTACAGGTAAAAATTGCGTTAGCGGTAGAGGGAAGGGAAGCCCAAAATGCAGGAGGTGAGCACAATCGTACTCCAAGGAGGCTGCCGGGGACAGGGATGTGAGAAGGAAACAGAGTGGAGTTTGATTATAAAATGAACTGAGAAGAGTTGCTGTATTCATGGTAATGGCTTAGCACCGTTAGTCAGTCCTTAGAGAAAGTATACAGATTAAAAACCAGCATTAGGGAGAGATAAGTAGAGCATGTTCCAGGCATTCCAGAGCAGACCTGGTTGCCCTTTCCCATTGGAATTTTAGAGACTGGACTTGGTCTCCCAACTGCCAGTCGTGACAGCTGTGGAGGAGGATAAACCCATTAGGGACTTCATCCCAGCGTGGTGTCCTGGGTTTCCAGTAGGGATCTGTTATATAGATGTGGCTAGTTACTTCTGTGGCTAAACTTAGAGTTGAAGTTGCTTGCTTCAAAGCCCTCACCAAAATCACACTGCTAGATTGTTGTGACCCCCAAGGCACTCAGGTAAGTAATGGTAACTGTTGTTAAACCGGACCTTCACCTTCCGAAGGCTTAGAGGTTACCGTAGCTGGGCAAGGGCCAAATCTCTCTGTGCCAAGGTTAATCCTTTGTTACATACTTTGGGCTTGCTGTTTGGAAACAAATAGCTGGGAGAGTCTGTTTTCTTATTTAAGTTAGGACTGAAGTTTATTCCCAAATTTTATATATTAGAGACTCACTAGTACATGTAACCTGTGGTTCTCCAAGGAGTCAGTGAACCCCTAGGAATTCCTGAGGTCAAACCGTTCTCATAATAACATTGATGCTCTTTTTTACTTTTTTGGTATTAATGGCACAAAGGTAATGGTGAGTAAAACTGCTGATACCTTAATCAGGAATCAGGGCAGTAGTACCAATATGTCCGGTGGTTTGGTTTCTGTGCATTTACTCACACTTCAAAGGAAAGGTTGACTTCCCTTAACACTGTTACAAATAAGTTTTACTTGCCCTTTTGTGATTCACTTGGTATGTGTGGTACAGGAAAACCACTTGTGTGATAGAATTGCTAGCTGAGCTACACAGGTTTTTTCTTTTTTCATGGGAATCTAGACTTTAATATTTGGCAACAAGTTTTTGAAAGGCACAGATTGATTAACTGCAAAGAAAGTAACTTTCAGTATTAATTACTATTGACGATACTTGGTTTCCTAGAAAAAATAATAATGAGAAGAAAATTGTGCTGCCTGTCTACTTTGAGCTTTACGGCTTCATGGTATTTAACAAAAAAACTCAAGTCATTTTATTTCCCCTTTGTTGTTAGGACCAGGGTCCACACAGTTGGTTTTCATGCCCCCACCCCTTTCTCTGCACATTCTAGTTGTGCTTTACACACTTCGGTTGCGGTTCTCACTCGGGTTTGCACATGTTTGTGTATGTCGTGCCACTCTGCAGGGAGGGGGCATTCGGCAGGGCTGGGCAGGTCCGCCTCTGAGCACATCCTGTAGCTCCTTCCAGTCTTTCTCTTTTATTTCTTAAATATTTTCTGATGATATTGACACACTAACGTGACTTCTGATTTTGTGTAAATAAAAAGTGACATTAGTTGGAGCACCTACATAACCTGATGAATCAATCAGCTTTTCCCAGACGATTGATTCGCTCTGTTAGATAATTATATATGGGCTAGAGATGCAAAATCCCTTGATTTCAATGTGGAAAGATTAAAATCTCCATTGATAAAGTTTCATTTTTCACACTGTCACTTTTAAGAGACAGTTTTTCAAGTCTCTTGTAGGATTCAAGGGGGTTAGTTCCAATTATGTGAAAAGGTTTATGAACTATGCTGCTGCTATTTTTCTAGTTACGAGTATAGATTTTTTGTGAGGTCTGACTTGAGCTTGGACCCAAACAGCGGGTCACTACAGAGGAGTATGGGAGCAGTGGGACTCGAGGTAGCCAGCTTCTCTCTCTGGCTTGGTTCTTAGGTCACACGGCTGCGCTCAGGGCTTCCTCCTGCCATGCTCAAACATCGCTCCTGCAGGTGGTCAGGGGACCAAATGGGGTGCCAGGCATCGTACCTGAATTGGCCCTGTGCAAGGCGAGGGCCTTACCCTCGGTTTGATCTGCCTGACTGTTGCTGACTTATCAGTGACTTGTTCCAATAAGAAGTATACTAATGGCTTAAAGGAAAAGGTAGGCTGCCATTGTGTTCCATATTTGAATGATCACTTTGGGATTTTTGTAAATGTTCAGAAACAGATACACTTAAAGTCATGTATATATGAAATATTTAAGTCGAGTAGAAATATATAGCAGGGAGAGTTAAGGTGGGCAGACGGAGAAGAGGCATTGTGGCTGCCTCATATTTGGAGACCTACCCTAGAGAAACAGAAATGCACCTTCATTGTTTGTCAACCAAGAACTTGTGGATGAACACTACAGGAAGTGACTTCAATTTAGTGTGAGATTGTTTTGTAGTTGGAGGTGACATAGAAAATTCATTCCTGGAAATGACCACGCATCAGGCTGATAAGTCCATCATCTATGATCTGGCTGACAGCAGAATCCCTGTCATGTGCCAAGAGCTTTCGTAAACAATACAGTGAGTGTAAGGCATTTAAATAATGCCTTTCAGTTGAAAAGGTGACATTCACTAATGATCTAATCAGACATTTCTGTCTTTATGTCTGTCATGTAGTGCTGTTGTAGTAGAAACTTTATCATTTTCCCCCTGAATCTCATGTTGGTTTTATTTTATAGGTGAGGAGCTAATTCAGAGTCTAGATTTTCCAAGTTCTGTTGCTGATTAGCTACTCCAGTAAGGACTTTTCTGCTTCTTTCATTATTGTTGTGAATGTGGAGTTCACTTGGTTGTGTGCACTAAGTTGTGTGTTTGTACACTTGACCCTGGCATCACGGGTGGCACACTTTGTGCTTGTGCACATTCTTGTCAGTTTTGTACTCCTTTAATAGTGAAGTTTGCACACATTCTGGTTGTAGTGCTTGCAGGAAGTCGCTTTGGCACCCGCTCACACACGCCTGCCTGGCTGCCTAGTCCCGAGGATTGCAGTGTTGTGGTGCCTGCCCAGGGTCCTGAACAGCAGAACTACAGGGATTGCCCGTGGTGCATGTGGATGGCACCAGTAGCCATTCTCCGTCCCATGTTCGCACAGGTAGGCTTTTGCCACTAAGCCAAGGATTTTATTAATTAATCAATTACCTGAAAATGCTCAGGAGTTACTCCTGGCTCTGCACTCAGGAATTATCCTAGCAGTGCTTGGGGGACCATATGGGGAGGCTGGGGACTCCACCCGGCTTGACCGCCTGCAAGGCAAACTCCTTATCCTCTGTATTATTGCTCTGGCCCCTCAAATAAGGATTTCTTTTTTTTTTTTTGGCAGGGTAGCTGTCACACTTGGCAATGCTCGGGGTTACTCCTGGCTCTGTACTCAGAAATTTCTCCTGGCAGTACTCAGGGGACCATATGGGATGCTGGAGATAAACTCGGGTTGGTCATGTGCAAGGCAAATGCCCTACCCTCTGGACTATCACTCTGGCCTCTCAAATGAGGATTTTCGTTTATTTATTTACTTATTTACTTATTCATTCATTCATTCATTATTTATTTATTTATTTATTTATTTGTCTGCTGCTTTTTTATTTATTTAGCTTTTTTTGGGTCACACTCAGCAGTGCTCAGGAATTACTCCTGGCAGTGCTGAGGGGACCATATGGGTTGCCAGGGATCGACTGGGTAGGGCAAATGGCCCAACCCTCTGGACTATCACTCCTGCCCCTCAAATGAGGATATGAAACAAAGGTTTTCTTTTATTCTGCAAACTGCATTTTCTCCCCCCCCCTTCTTTTTTTGAGGGGGAGTGCATACCCGTCACTGCTCAGAGCTTATTCCTGGCTCTGGCTCAGGGATCACAGAAGTGGGGTTTGGGGACCCTATGGGGGTCCCAGGGATTGAGTTTGAACTAACTTCATTCAAGGTAAGTAACATACCTGCTGTACTATCTCCCGCCCTTGCACTTTGTATCGTCCCACTATAATAGTCATGTTGCTTTGCCTACCTATGTTTGTGTCTTAAGGGAACAGGATTCCCTTCCTTTTGGATTCTTTTTCTCCATCTCCTACTGTAAGATTTCCCAGAATGCTCTACTATTCCTCTACATTCCAGCACACAAGTTCCTTAGGAGTTTTTCTTTGAAATTGGGAAAGAGAATCATGGTGAAAGGTATGTGGGTTGTGGGTTGCTGTGTTCAGATCTGCCACTCATTGAATGAAGCAGGTTTCAGTTGAGAGTCTACCCATGGTCACTTCTGACAAATGAAACGTGACCATATGATGCTGTGTGCTGGGCAAATTCCTGACAGGAAATGAGCAATTGAGGAGACAGTTTTTCTAGTGGCTCCTGAATGTGTGTGTGTGTGTGTGTGTGTGTGTGTGAACTATCAGAGTAAGGTGAACTTGTCATCAGTGCTAGTATTTCAGAAAAAATGCAGCTTGTGATATTCTAGAGCCTAAGGACATAAAGCAAAACTCCTTGTTAGTGTTTGTGGATCTGGTTTTTTCATACCACTCTTCTTGGCTACTAACCTCAGACATCTTAATGTGATCTAGAAAGTTTTATTTTTAACTTCCCAGGTTCTGATCGTCTGTGTTAGTCTTTAAGGGCATGACGTAGAGGCTGGGCTGGAGAAGAGAAGTAGAAAAAAGCAGAGGGAAGACGCGATTCATGTTTATTAAAACATAATGAATTTTGTTTTGTTTTGGGGGCCACACACTGGTGTGCTCAGGGTTTACTCCAGGCTCTGTGCTTAAGGAACTGAAGCTGAGTCCACTGCATGCAAGGCAGATCTTGTATCACTTGTCTTCCCGTTCATCGATTTGCTCAAGCGGGCACCAGGACATCTCCATACGTCCTGTTGCGTGCTAGTGTAGCCCAAGGGCTTCTGTTCGCTCCAGGAACACGAAGTCCTCAAACCATTCCTTCAGGTCATGGTAATGAGGTCTATAATTGACATCTTTTGACATTGATGATCACTTCCTTGTAGAGTGGTGAGATCCTGGTTGTGAATCCGTAATGCAGCTCACGAAGAATCTTGATGTATTGGGTTTGAACGCTAATACAGTACAGTTGAGATTATCACATAACTTCTCTTTCATTCTGCTAATATGGCCCAATCTGTTGATTTCTCCCCTTCCCCACCCCATTTTAATGTTTGCAACCCTTGTATTTCTCCAGTGAGTTCTACTTGGTCATGGTTTATAGCCCTTTAAATATGCCTTTGGATTGGGTTTTGTAGTATTTCGTTGAGGATCTTTATAAAGAATATTAATTTGTAGTTTTTCCCTGTGATACCTCTTAAGCTTTGGTATCAGGGTAATACTGACCTCAAAGAATGTTGAGGTAGTTGTCCAGTACACCTACCACACCTATATGTAGTGCTGGGACGATATGTATTTCCACTTTATGTGCAATATTCATGTATTCTTTTCTGTTTAGAAATCTAATATTGGACCCCGCAGGGAGAAACTTTCCTAGTGTGGGTACCTCATAAGCTTTTCTGCACAAATGCCCTGTAGAAAGAATTTTCCTGGGAGCAAGTCATGTGGATTCAAGGGTGGCATCAATAAAAAGAAAAGAGAAAACCATTTGATCGTATCAGTAAATGCAGAGAAAGCATTTGATAAGATCCAGAACTCATTCATAATGAAAAACTCAACAAAATATTTAAAGAACTTGCCTTAGTATAGTCAAAGTTGTCTACTTTGAACCCACAGCAAACATTACTCTCAATGGGGAAAAACCAAAAAGGCTTCTCTCTAGGATCAGGCCCAAGATAAGGTTACCCTCCTTCGCCACTCCTGTTCAACATTGTATTGGAAATACTTGCCATAGCAGTTAGGTAAGAAAAGATATCAAGGGCATCCAGATAGAAGAAGTTAAACTTTCACTATTTGCAGATGTAATATGTTTAGATACTATATTTAGATAATCCTAAAGACTATAAAACTCTTAGAAACAATAGATTTCATATAAAAATAAATTTTATGTAAAGTGATATAAAGTCAGTACGCAAAAGTTCATGGCTTTCCTATGTACAGATAATGAAAAAGAAGAAAAATAGTTAAAAAAAAAATCTCTTTCACAATTGTACCTCAGAAAATCAGATAGCTCAGAATGAACTTAAGAGGTCAAGGAACTATACAAAGAAAACACTAGAACATTAGTTCAAGAAGAAGGACATACAGAAATGTAGACTATATAGTAGTAGCTAGGATTGAAACAGCATGGTAGTACAATTTGAATTGGAAAGGTGGTACTTCCCAACTTTCCCCAAAAAATTGTTTTAGCTATTTGTGGGTTTATTATTCATATAAATTTCATTCAGGGGTATTTGGTCTATTTTTTTTTTTAATGTCACGGGTATACTCATAAGAACCTCACTGAATCTGTAAAATGCTTGGGGAGCACTGCATTTTGGTGGTGTTAGTCCTCCAATCCCTGAGCAGAGGATCATTCCCAACTGTCATTTGCCATACTGGTCCCTTCTCTGTCCGAACAGCCCTTCGACCCCATGCACTCTTGTAGCAAACTTCCAACCATTGACCAGTCCTCCTGACCTGTTTTCCCTGGCCTGTCATGTTAGTCTCATACTTCTTATATTTTTATGAGTTGCTGGGTGTGACCCAAAAGAAAAAAAATAATTGAACCCAACCTTACAGTAGTTTTTTGTTTTTTTTTTTTTTTTTTGCTTTTTGGGTCACACCTGGCAAATGAGGATTACTCCTGGCTCCTGGCTTTGCACTCAGGAATTACTCCTAGCAGTGCTCGGGGACCATATGGGATGCCAGGGATCGAACCCAGGTCAGCCGCAAGCAAAGTAAACACTCTACCTGCTGTACTATCTCTCTGGTCCCCCTTATAGTAATTTGAAAAATAGAGATTCTGAGCTGGAATGATAGTGGCTAAGTCTCTTGACATACAGGAGGCCAACCCTGGTAGATTCTTAGGATTGAAGCTATTCTTAAAAGATCATCTTATTGAGGGGCAGAGCAGTAATATAGTGGATAGGGTGCTTGCCTTGCATATGGCCAACCCACGTTTGATTCCTGGCACTCCATATGGTCCCCTGAGTACCACCAGGAGTTTTCTGGAGGACAGCACCAGGAGTAATGAATGCTCTGTAAGCCTTGAGCACCACTAGCTGTGCCCCCCCCAAAGAAACCAAACATTTTACTCTAAAATAATATTCATACCATCCTTGTGTGGATCTGGAGGGTTGATGGTCTGACATAGAAAAAATCTGGGCCCCCCGGGATGAACCCAGGCAGAGCCTGGCAAGCTACCCGTGGTGTATTCGATATTCCAAAAACAGTAACAATAATGGACCTCATTCCCAACGAATGGAGACGTTACTGGTACCCACTCGAGCAAATTGATGAACAACAGGAAGACAAATGATACAAGTGATTGCTTGCTGTTTACCTGTTAGCACAGGTCACTTGGACTAACCTTTCCTTTAAATGGTTCTGATAGATGTGTCCCTTAGGAATCTCTAAATTTGCTGCAATAAAGGTATGACCTTGAGGTAATCAAGGTATGCCTTCAGGAAATCATCAGTTGATTCACAACACATATTCACATTCATAAGGTCCACCATTGATTGGTCCCTTGGCCTATCACCCTCTTATTAGAGAAAAAAAGCTTACTCATGTCCTCTAGAAATCTTACCTTCTGTAAATGAGCAGACATAATGACGCTTATATTCTTTTATGTGCTTGTTTGCACCTATGTCCCCAATGCTGTAAGACCATGTGACAGATACCTATGTTTCTGGCCAGCCACCCGTATCCCATCTGCCTATATTATATGACTTGTGAATAATGTTACAAATACCCATATGGCCCTCTGCATAAAAAAGGTTTCCCATCTGTCCTGCTCTATGGTAAAGAGAGATGTTGTAAGACATCTTGAAACTTTGTAATTAAAAAATTTGAAAATTAAGATGAGGGTAATATTAAAGTAAAAAAAATTTTAATGGTATTAAAAATAATCCCAATGAGGATAAACTTGGTGACCTCTATCAGATTATTAGTGTTCTCTTTAACAGAAAAAGTATTTAATCATTGCAATTAGCTATTTGCAGTTAGCTTAAAAATTTTTTGGGGGGTGGCCAGAGCGATAGTCCAGCAGGTAGGGCGTTTGCCTTGCATGCAGCCGACCGGGTTTGATCCCTGGCATCCCATATGGTCCCCTGAGCACCGCCAGGGGTAATTCCTGAGTGCAGAACTAGGAGTAACCCCTGAGCATTGCCAGGTGTGACCCAAAAAGCAAAAACAAAAATAATTTGTTTTGGTTTGTTTTTGTTTTTAGGTTTAGTCAACAGATTTGTGACCACACAGAACTCATGATCCATTAAATATGATGAAAGAAATGCAATTTAAGAAATTTGTACTAAAGCCAGTAATTCAGGATAAAGTATAGGCATATGCTCTTGTAGCCCAAACTTTTTGGTAACCAACCACCTTTTTTCCCCCTTCTCCATCCTTCTCCCTCTCTTCTTGTCGCCAATTCCCCCCACCCCTTCTTCCCAGTCTTCTGGTTTTTATTTGTTGCTGCTTCAGTCCTCCTTGTAATTATAGAGATTCTTTTGTATTTATATTTGAAAGCGGGTCTAAAAGCCAAATGGCTACGTGTCCGTGTACATTGGGCGCCCGGCAAAATCTAGGAGCAGGGTCAGGGGTTCCACTCCTGCCCCAGGGGATTGGGTGGCTGGTAGAAGGAGAAAAACGCGAAGAATCGAGCAAAGTTTCAGAAGGCTTTATTCACACTTGTTCTGGTGCACAATATAGGAACAAGAAAAGTCCAGACTTTAGGTTCCCATCTGGGCCTTGGCCACGCGTAGGTTTAGAATCCTTGGCCAAGCTGGCCCCTACCACGTGTTATGGCCCAACAGGGAAGAGCATGGAGAGGCTCGAGCAGAGGGATAAGGCGAAAAGGCAAAAAGGGGAAAAGCGCAAAGTGTGAAAGAAAGCAGGTTACAGCTTTTATAGCTTTTCGGTTCAGACTGCCCACGCCAATACAAAGCAGTTAGGGTCAACCACCCCTCAGGTAACTTCTCCCAGTACCTCGCCTAGTTCCAGTGAAATGTTAATGTTGCTCAGCCAAGGCTGCAGGTCCTTGGTAGCTGGCTATTACAGTGAGGTATATATTTTCCAAGCCTTCACAAGATTCTCGTCTTTACTCACAGTTCTTTGTATATTAGCCTTAGACTTATTAGAGAGCCATGCTTGCTTGCTTGCTTGTTTGCTTGGAGGCAAACACCATTTCTCTCTGGTCTAATTACTTAGCGATCCAACGTGGCCAGGTAAATATACTGGTAAAATCTAGCTAGTCCCATGATGATTGTGGTAGCACGAGAGAAAATATTTATACCAGCTAACATAGAATACATGGTAAGATATATTGCCACATATCAAACTATTTTCCGCCCCTTATCTACAAAGTGGCCTGCAGAAGGTAACTACAGGTAAGATGCAAAGGCTTTGGGAAGCAGTGTACTGCAACAAGCATGTTCATTTTAAGAATATTTTTAAGTCATTATTGGCCAGAAAATATGCCCTCTATTCCTACCCCTCTAAATAACAGGGGGCGGAGCGATAGCCCAGCGAGTAGGGCGTTTGCCTTGCACACAGCCGGCCTGTGCCGCCGCCCGGGTTTGATTCCCAGCATCCCATATGGTCCCTGGAGCACCGCCAGGAGTAATTCCTGAGTGCAGAGCCAGGACAAACCCTGAGCATTGCCGGGTGTGACCCCCAAAAAAAGCCAATAAATAAATAAATAAATAAATAAATAAATACATAAATAAAGTGCTACTAACAGGTAAGCAAGACTTCATACAGTTGATAAATTGGATATTTGCAGTTTTTCTCTTATCCTAAGATGTGTTTTGGGGCCATGTATGGTGGTACTCAAGTGGCATTCCTAGCTCTGCTCAGGAATGACCCCGCAGTGCTTGGGTGGGGAACCGTATGCAGAGTTAATTGAATTGGGCTCTGCTGCTTTCAAGGTAATTGTCTTAGCCCTTCTATTACCTTGCAGCCCCTATCCTGAATTTTGTTTGCACAGAAGTTTGCCACAAATGCAAAAAAATAACAGTTTTAGATTTTGATTAAATTTGGCTAATTTCATTGAAACTGTAGATTTATTTAATTTTTTTTAAAGATGTCTTTCAAATAAACCAGTTTTGGAATTACGTTGGCTTGTTAAAGCATTTGTTTCCTGGGAACTTTAGCATTGACAGTAAGTTTATAACGTCAGTCTAAGTAGACACTGATAGTCAGTGAACTCTGCATGAACAAGTGGTTAAATGCTTTAAGTACAAAGTTGTCCAAGCAATCATTCAGTTGTTTGGTTCTGATTTCATTGATAGCTTTAATGACATAGTATAGTGACCTGTGTAGGTGTTCACCCATATTTTGGCAAACCGAATGTCAATGATAAAAGACACAGTGGATAATCATCAGAGAGATGCAAATCAAAACAACAATGAGATACCACTTTACACCACAGAGACTGGCACATATTCAAAAGAGCAAGAACAATAAGTGCTGGCGTGGATGTGGGGAAAAGGGGACACTCATCCATTGTTGGTGGGAATGCCGGCTGGTACAGCCTTTCTGGAAAAACAATATGGACTTTCCTCCAAAGACTAGAAATTGAACTCCCATTTGACCCAGCCATACCACTCCTGGGAATCTACTCTGGGAAACCAAAAATGCATGGCGGAAACACCATCCCTACTTTGATGTTCATAGCAGCATTATTCACAATAGCCAGAATCTGGAAGCAACCAGAGTGCCCGAAAATCGATGACTGGATAAAGAAGCTTTGGTACATCTACACAATGGAATACTATGCAGCTGTTAGGAAAAATGAAGTTATAAAATTTGCCTATAAATGGATGGACATGGAGAAGATTATGTTGAGCGAAATTAGCCAGAAGGAGAGAGACAGATACAGAATGACTGCATTTATTTGCATGGCATAAATATATATGTACATATTATGATACCAATATCCAAGGTCAAGTGAAGCATATATCGGGAGGTCTTGTCAAAGGTGGAAATTATCACAAACGTGTGGGAGTCAGAGTTTAGGTAAGACAGAAAATGGAACAGGGTGCTAATAATAGTCGAGGGTACTAATGCCAACCTAGAACTGAGCATTAAATAGAGGCAAAAGGATTCACATGACAACCTTTTAATGTATGTTCTGTAATCCATAGTCTGGAAGGGAAGGAAAAGAGAAAGAGAGAGAAAGGCAAAGAAATAAAGAACCTGCCATGGAGCAGGGCTGGGGAAGGGGGAGGGAACCGGGACGTTGGTGGTGGGAGATGGGCACTGGTGGAGGGACGGGTGCTGAAACACTGTATGACCAAAACCCAAACATGAACTTTTTAATTGTATATCTTTTTATTTGTATATCTCACGGTGGTATAATAAAATACTTAAAAAAAAAAAAAACAGTGGACAACAGATGCAACAACATACTCAGCACTACTGCATATAGATGCGTGCATGAAGGAAAAGCCTTGTCGTGCCTATCACATGAGGACAGTAGCAGCTGATAAGGTATTTCTTAGGGGGATTTCTTTGAAAAAGCTTCCAGTGTTTGACATACTGATTCTCCTTTTAGTTTCAGTTTGCCGATGCTTAGTTTTGCCAAATTTTCCTTCATGAATTGCACATATGCTAAAAGTAAGACTTCATTTCCTGGCAAAATTGACTCATCACGCTGTATAGTAAGCTGGAATATTTCAAAATTCTCATATATGAGTTTTCAGCATCTTGAGCCACTTCATCAATCTTTGTGCTATATTATTCAAAATAAATTTCTTGGTAATATCAAATGCTGACTATTGCAATATAGTGTGTATTCCCTTACCTGTAGCCAGTCAAATGATTTCTCCACTAATTGTGTATCGTTTTTCCTATTTCCCAATCAGTAGCAAAAAAAGTGTAGTCCACTGTCATTGTTTGAATGCTATGGAAGGGTTTTGTCCAGTATTGGCTACCTCAAGAAACATTTTAAAAAAAATAAGACAAATTTCTCTTCACCAGCACAAAGTAGTTTTTATTTTTGGTCACACCTCTTCCCTCAGGGTGTTTACTCTTGGTTCTGCAATCATGGATCACTCCTCTGTAGGCTCTGGTGACCATATGTGGTGCCAAATATTTAACCTAGGTTGACCTTGTGCAAGGCAAGTACTGTACAGCCTTTCAGGCCTCTAGAAGCATCATTTCTTTTGTTGTGGCTCCTGTCTCTGTGCTCAGGAATTACCCCTGGTGGGGCTTACACCTTATGGGATACCGAGCACGGGGTTCACTGCATGAGACAAGCACTCTGCTTGTTGTACTATCTCTCTGGCCCTCAGCATAATTTTTTTAAAATATAATTTTACTAGTAAGCACTAGAAGACGCAGACAGGTACAACAGGTATGTAAAAACTATATGATGCGGGCCAGAGCAATAGCCCAGGGGGTAGGGTGTTTGCCTTGCACACGGCGGTATATGCCGGCCCGGGTTCGATCCCTGGCATCCCATATGGTCCCCGAGCACCGCCAGGAGTAATTCCTGAGTGCAGAGTCAGGGGGTAACCCCTGAGCATCGCCGGGTGTGACCCAAAAAAGCAAAAAAAAACAAAAAAAAAAAAAACTTTATGATGTGTGTGCATATATATAAATACATGTAAGTTTTTCATTAAAACAAAACTTTGCTTTGTAATTTTTTTTTCTTTTTTGGGGTCACACCCGGCAATGCTCAGGGGTTTCTCTTGGCTCTGCACTCAGGAATTACTCCTGGCGGTGCTCGGGGGCCATATGGGATGCCGGGATCGAACCCCAGGCCGGCATAGGCCAGTCGCGCAAGGGCAAACACCCCTACCTGCTGGGCTATCGCCCGGCCCCCAGCTTTGTAATTTTTTACTTTGTAATTTTGAAGATTGAAAGTGTTGCATATTAGTTAAATTTTTAAATGCTTATTATACTTGCACCTATTTATAGTGTATCAAGTCATTCCATGTACAGGTTTCCTGGCTCTTAATTACTTGATTCAATTACTTTGATCACTTGACATCCCGTTGTTCATCGATTTGCTCGAGCAGGCGCCAGTAGCATTTCCATTTGACCCTATCACATGCCAGTGTAGCCCAATGGCATCTGCTTGCTTCAGGAATACGAAGAGCCTCAAACCGTTCGTTCAGGGTCTTGATTAAGAAGTCTGACCATCTTGTAGGTGGGCGGCCACGTGATCTTTGGACATCCCATGGGATCTAGGTCGGTAATGGCTCTAGTCCAGCGGTCGTCTCCAAATCGTATTACATGTCCAGCCCATCTGATTTTCAATGCCTTGGCAAATGAGACAGTGTTCCTGACTCTGGAACGTCGACGGAGGTCAGAACTATTCCAAGCATAGCTCTTTCGATTCCTCTTTGGGAGACCCAAATAGCATTCTCATCCTGCTTTCGTAGGGCCCAGTTCGAAGAGATGTGTCTGGAGCTGGAGATTCTTTTGTCCTTTTAGCTATCTCTTCTGTGCTCTTGAAGGCATTCCATGCTGCTCTCTTCCTCCTGTGCAGCTCGGGTTTTAGGTCGTTCATCATGTTGACTTCTCGGCCTATGTACACATAACTTCTGCATCCAGAGATTTTTGTTAATTGAGAGTGAATGGGGCCTCTGGAACTAGTTCATTTTTCATGAACATAGTTTTGTTGAGATTCAGCTGTAGACCTCTCTTTCCACATTCTCGGTCGAAGTCAGCCAGCATTTGTGCTGCTTTGTTAATATTTGGTGATATTAGAATGATGTCATCAGCGAAGTAGAGGTGGTGTAGTTGCCGACCGTCTATCTTCACTCCCATTCCTACCCATTCTAATTGTCGCATGATGTTCTCGAGGGTGGCGCTGAGTTTCTGTGAAATGGCATCACCCTGCCAAACCCTTCTTTTGACATCAGTGATCACTTCCTGGTAGAATGGTGAGATACTGGTGGTGAATCCATAATACAGCTCACGAAGGATCTTGATGTATTGGGTTTGAACGCCCTGTTTGGCTAGGGCTTCGATGACGGCTTCAGTCTCCACAGAATCAAAGGCTTTCTGTAAATCAATGAACGTGAGACAGAGTGACATCTTGAACTTCCTACAAATCTCAATGAGCATGGTTACCGTGTGGATATGGTCGATTATGCTTCCTTTTCGGAAAAGGAAAGAGGATTATGAATCCTTTTCGGAAGCCAGCTTGCTCGCATGGTTGTCCTTCATCTAGTGTTCTGCCAATCCTGTTCAGGATGACTTGAGTGAACAGCTTGTAGATGACGGACAACAGGCAGATGGGGCTATAGTTGCCGATGTCGTGAATGTCTCCCTTCTTGAACAGTAGAACTGTCCTGCTGGTTTTCCATTGGGAGGGCACCTTGCATTCAGACAGGTAGCGTGTGAAGAGCCAAACCAGTGTATTGGTGAGTACTGATGGCAGATTCTTCAGGTGTTCGGGTCTGACTTTGGACCTGGTGCTGTTCGCTTCTTTACCAACGAAATGGCATGTTGGATTTCAGAAGGGAAAATGTTGGGAATGATATATCCATCCTGTGGAATTTGGTATGTGGGCAGGTGGACGTGGCTATCAAAGAGATGAATAGAAGTCATGAATAATGTTCTCCATTGCCTTTCTGGAAGATGTGATAGATCCATCAGGACATCAGAGGGCAGTCATCTTGGTCTTATAATTGGCAAAAGACAGACAGGCATTGTGAATGCTTTTCCCCGGCTTCTGCGTCTTCCAGTATTTCTGCTCTTCTCTCTTTGAGGTCTTCCTTTATTGCTTCTCTGCACTGCTTTGCGAGGACCTTAGCATTTGGTTGCCTGAGGCTCGCGCCTTGCCACGTTGGTGAATGAGTCCGAGAATTTTTGAAGATAGGTGTCCTTTTGTGTCTTCCCTCTCTCTCATGTGTTGGAGGACAGGTTTAGCTATTCTGGGAGTTTTGTTGTTTTGCCCACTCCCAGCTTAATCTATTTAAGCCAAGGTTCATTCTAATGAGGTCTCTCATTCTAATGAAACCTCTCTTCTATGTAAATACTGCTAGAGGGTGTGGCAGTTACAGAAGTCACCTTGACTGAATAACTTCTGACTTATACATCTACTAAGACTTCTATGTTTTCTAGATTGGGCACAGCTCCTCTTTTTGTCCGTCTATTCTAACTCTCTGTCTATTTCTCCCTCTAAGATTGTGCTTATCTTACTGATATCCTTCTTCTGCTCTTCAAACTTTACTTCAAATTTTAAATCCTGTTTAATAGTTTTACTTTCCTGTTCTTCTAAGTTTTCCTCAAATTTTGAATCCAGTTTAATAATTTTATTTTCCTGTTCTTCTAATTTTGAATCCTGTTTAATAATTTTACTCTCCTGTTCTCCTAATTTCTTTTCGAATTTTAAACTCTGTTTAATAAGTCTGTCCTCAAGCTTTAAGACCAGTCTACCTGTAATTTTATGATTCTCACTTATTTCTTTAATCACTGAATAAACCTCATCCCTTAAGATTGCATTTAATCTATTACATTCTTCCCTCTCTCTATTAAACATTGTCCTTACACAAAGGTACAGTTTAAGAATCGCAAGGACCCAGATGATTTGTGAAAAGATAGAGTAGTTCTCAGAAAGGAACTTCATTGACTGGGCTATGTATGGTTCTGACCCAATAAAAGATACAACGTATCTATACCATGAGAAATCCATCATTTTACTCCAGTTCGGACACAGATGATCTCTGTCCGATGATGATTAGGCCAGACGATGCCCATCATGCCCACCCAGGGACGCCAGTTGTCGGGAACGCCGCCAGGGTCCCCAACAGTGTCAGGACAGAAGTTCTCTTCTACCTCCGAGGGACGCCAGGGGAACAGATGAAAACTCACGAGTCTGGTGCAGTTCCAAAAAAGGCTTTTAATAGTACAAAAGCTCTTCCACAGCACTCCAATATAATGAACAAACTCTAGCTCTGGTCCGAACTTAGACCATACAAAAGAGCCTAAGTCTCCCACCAAAGAGAGAGAGAGGATCTCACCCAAGATGAGTTCTACCCAGAAGAAGGAGCAAGAGGCCAAAGAGCAAAAAGCCAAAAGCCAAAAGCAAAAGGCCGAGGAGCCAAAAGCCGAAAGCTAAAAGGCCAAAGGGGCCTCAAGTCAGTCCCCTTATATACACCAAAGTAATCCAGGGAGGGTCGTGTCAACAAAGAACTCTAAACAGAGTATAGTGCCACACCCTATTGCAGGTATAAACAAACAAAGGTTATGCCAAGGACTAATCCCGAGATTATCTCTTATGTAAAACACTGGACAGAGAGAGGGGCTGGTATAAAGTAATACATCGTAATTTCATGAGCTTCATGTAATCTAGATGGTACCCACAGGTCCTTCTTATTATTATTTGCACCAGGGTGATTCTGAGTATCCTGTTCTCGTGTACTGAAAGGGTCACACTCGCCTGCTTAAAGCAAACTAGTATGATCCTTCCTATAGTCTTCCTATAGTCTCAATGTAGCCAGGGTGGTAGTCTCCTGGTAAATTCTAACTGTCCTACGCTGGGTGCAGTGGGTATAAAGAGGAGCTGTGCCCAATCTAGAAAGCATAGAAGTCTCAGATGTATAAGTCAGAAGTTATTCAGTCAAGGTGATTTCTGTAACTGCCACAACCTCTAGCAGTGTTTACATAGAAGAGAGGTCTCATTAGAAAGAACCTTGGCTCAAATAGATTAAGCTGGGAGTGGGGCAAAACAACAAAACTCCCAGAATAGCTAAACCTGTCCTCCAACAATCATGGAGGTGCTGAACCAGCCTCTTCATCGATGTCATCAGTGATGGTGTCTTCCCATGTTGTCGCAATTTTGCCAAAGAGTTCCCAGTTGGTGGTCATTCTGGGAGTTCTCTTAAACTTTGCAGCCTTTTTCTCCCCATTGGCGTGGAAGTAGACTTTTGCAGAAGGAGACGGTGGTATTCAGTACTGTGCAGAACTTCCCTCAGATTTAATACTGTGCAGAACTTCCCTCAGAACTGGACGTGCTCACCTGCCAGCCCTACTTCATGAGAGTTGTTACTGACTTGAACACTGGTCAGTTGTAATTTGCATTTTGTGTGTTGATTGGAAATAAAGAAATTACTATGTCTTTAATTCTGTTACATAAGAAGTGAACCATGTACTTATTTTTGGGGGTGGGGAAGCTTCCTGGCAATTCTCAGCCAACTGGGCCAGCAGTTCAGCGCAAGGATCCAAGGATGTGTTGCTGCTTGGTGTCCCCAGGCTGCTCCCGCAGCAGGTGGTCCCTGGAATTGGGGCTTCTCGAACTGGTGCCCGGAGGACCATGTGTTGCTGAGGGTTGGCTGCTTGCAAGACAAGCGTCTCAGTTTGCTTGGACTTTCTCTGGCTCCTTCCCACATTTGTTTTTCTCTGATTCCACTGACCCTCATTTTTGTTCAGTGCATGGGACTCCTCTTTAGTTCTTTGTATTGTCTATTTTGGGAAGCCCTGCTTTAAAGCTTCATTTGGTTTCGTCTTTTTTAAAAACAAAAAATATGTGAAATAAAATAAAGCAACTATCTATAGATGTTGCTGCACAATATTTATGGATTATTGTGTTAAGGTTGATATAAATGTATTTTTAAGTATATATACACATACCTGTGCAGAAATTTGTAGTTTCACATCAGGTAGGCGCATGATGACTGTTTCATTCTTAGTAATCACACTAATCAGTAGATGTCAGTTTTCCCCATTCAAGTTTTCATGTGAATTTTTTTTTTTTTTTTGCTTTTTGGGTCACACCCGGCAATGCTCAGGGGTTTCTCCTGGCTCTGCACTCAGGAATCACTCCTGGCTGCGCTCAGGGGACCATATGGGATGCCGGATCGAACCCAGGCCAGCATGGGCCAGCCGCGGCAAGGCAAATGCCCTACCCGCTGGGCCATCGCCCGCCCTCATGTGAATGTTTTAATTGAGAATTAGAAAAATTATCTAAATTAATTTTCTACAATACCATGAATAATAATGTCCCATATATAAAATGCTGCATTTTGATTATTTTTGTGCCTTTCAGTCAATTTATCTTACTAACTCAAGTTGGCTAGCGCAGTTGCTTTCCACGTGGTAAGCAAAACCTGATGGGTGTTTGTACACCTTCATTCTGAATTAAGAATCACTACTCACTACTCTAGCTGTAAATCTTCAGGATCCACCTCCAGAAAGTTTCATTTTTATTCAGCCACGTCATCAGCAGGTTATTTGGCTATAATACCTCATTATAGCCAACAAATACTCTATTTTCCCTTTGGGAGGTGGTTGAGTTTTTGGTCACAGGGTTCGGCTTGGGGCCCGATCCCAAGTGCTCAGGGGTTGTCCACGTGCCAGATGAGCACCTTGACCCTGTGCTGTTTCTCTGGGCCTTGTTTTCTTCTTTATCCCTAGATTTTCGGAGGTATTTTGTTGCTGCTATTGTTGCTGTTTGGCGCCATACCTGGAGGAGGTCAGGGCTTGTTCTGATTCAGGGATTGCTCCTGCAGGGGGACAGACTGAAGGTCCATTTGCAGTGCCAGGATCGAGCTTGGGTTAGCCTCATGCAAGCCAGACACCTTACCTGCTGTACTGTTGCTTCAGCTTCACTATGGCTAGAAAGTTTATGACCAAAGGAGATACTTGTTACTTCAGTACCTTTTATATTACAATAAATGCTTACATCTTTATAGCATTGTGCATATTATTTCCCTTTCTGCCTGCAGTACCTTGAGCTCATTCTCCATTAGTACGAGATAAGTATTTTCCTGACTGCTGAGTATTTTATATTATTTTGGTTTGGGGGAGGTCACAGCCGGCAGTTCTCAGGGCTCTCTCCTGACTCTGCTCAGGAGTCACTCGTGGTGAGCTCAGGGGACCATATATGGTGCAGGGCATCAAACCCAGGTTATTTGTGTGCAAGGCAAGAGCCCTACCTGCTATACTATTGTTCCTGCCCATATTTTATTAACTAAGTTATGAACTTGGTTCCCTAGTCTTGCCTAGGTTGTTCCAATTTTTTGTTAACATAAATAATACAACGGGGACTATCCTGTTAGGCAAGAGGATTAATACCTGAACTGTCAAAAGGCATACGCATAGCACTGTATAAGTTGAGGTCTGAGGGGATTCGAACGGGAAGCTTCTGTGTCTCATACATTATCCACAATTACCAGCTCAGCTGAGCTTTAAAGTCAAGGTTTTATATTGGGGTGCCAGTTAATAGGTATTACAAGCTGAGTCATTGGGTACGTGTTAAACTCAGTATCTAGACTCTTGTCCATAGGGGTCAGAAGTGATCCACACTTGATCAGTCCTAATATCTAATTTAGGGGCCTACTAAGAGTCAACCTCATTAGCCCAAATCTAGTATGATCCTAGAATGGCAAAAGGAAGTTAGAAGCTCATTTCAGGTACTAGAGAAAGACAGAAGTATTTGTTTTATGGTATCTACTTGTGTATCACTTTGTTTATATGCGGTTTTTCGGCTAACAAATAAATGTGTTTCCTTCCTCCCCCTTCATCATCTTCACATAATTTCATGTTTCGCTTGTATCACTTGTCTTCCTGTTCATCAATTTGCTCAAGGGGGCACCAGTAACATCTCCATACGTCCTGTCACATGCTAGTGTAGCCTAAAGGCACCTGCTTGCTCCAGGAACATGAAGAGGCTCAAACCATTCCTTCAGGTCATGGGAATGAGATCTATAATTGATACTGGTATCTGGCATATCAAATACGACAAGGGTAGCTTGCCAGGCTCTGCTGTGTGGGTGGGATACTAGTAGGCTCTCACCTTGTGCATTTATTGATGTACTGCACAGCCACGCTAGATGGGGAAAGATGGGCTTTTCTGCTGGGTGGAGCTCTGATGAGCTGTGGAGTCTAGATGTTGAAAATGGTGGCCCTCATGTTGCAGAGGTTCCTCTGGTTTTTCATGAGACTCTACTGGGATGGCAGGCCAGGGCTAGACCCGCTTCCCTCCTTGGCACCTCATGGTCAGCTGCGCACAGGGAGAGCCGGTAGCAGCTCTATCGCGTGTCTGGATCAGGTATACCTGGGCTTCTAACAAAATTAAAAAAAAATAAATCTGCCTAATTTAGTGTGCATGTGTGTGTGGGGGGAAAGGGGTGGGTTGGCTCTTTTGTTTCTGAGACACACCAATTTTACTCAGCGCTTAAATCCCGGAGGGGCTTGGGGGACTATAGGGGGACACAGTGAATACCAAGTATTGCCTTACTGCTTTAGCTCTTACTAGCTCTTCAGCCTAAGCGTGTGTTAATCACAATATTTGAAGGTATTTATGACAACAAATACAAAGTAAGGTTTTTCTACCTTAAAGCTCAGTAAAGACCTGTGCCGCTTGACTAATATTTGGTGTCATTAGAATGTCATCAGCAAAGCGGATGTCACTTCCATTCCTTCCCATTCTAATTGTCGCATGATGTTCTCAGGGTGGCGCTGAAGAGATTTGGTGAAATGGTATCACCCTGCCGAACCCCTCTTATGACTTCAATGATCACTTCTTTGTAGAATGGTGAGATCCTGGTGGTGAATCCATAATACAGCTCACGAAAGATCTTGATGTATTGGGTTTGAACGCCCTGTTTGGCTAGGGCTTCGATGACTGCTTCAGTCTCCACAGAATCAAAGGCTTTCTGTAAATCAACGAACGTGAGACAGAGCGGCATCTTGTTCTCCCTACAAACCTTGGATGAGCTTGGTTACTGTGTGGATATGGTCGATTGTGCTGAATCCTTTCCGGAAGCCTGCTTGTTCGTTCACATGGTTGTCCTTCATCTAATGTTCTGCCAATCCTGTTCAGGATGACTCGTGTAAACAGCTTGTAGATGACGGACAACAGGCAGATGGGGCGATAGTTGCCAATGTCATGAATGTCTCCCTTCTTGAACAGTAGAACTGTTAATAAAATAATAATCATATTTATATTTATAAATAATACTCATATTTATAATAACATTTCGTTGGTTTAAATATTTGTGTAGTTTTATTTGTGAGTTATATGTGTGTTTTTATATCTTATGTATATGTTTAATAGGCTTTCAAGCTGGCCTTTTACTATTATTGCAAGTCTGAAAAAAATGGAGAATTTAGATAAGCTTCATGAAGCCAGAAATGATTTTGCTCACTGGTATATTATTTGTACTTGGCACATAAGTAATAAATAAAAAACAATTACTACTACGTATGTATTAGGTTAGGGGTACTCCTTGCTGGGATATGTTTAGTAAAAAAAATTTACATTAATTGTATATGAATTTTAGGATAGATGAGTTACTGCAGTTATATGTTACTTGATTAAGTATCAAAGGAAATTAAATCACAGTAGTGAGTGCTGTACTAAGTGTATAGCTATTTTTTAATCAGGAATTTGTTTATGATCTGTGCTTGACTGTTGCTGAATTACATTTTTCGTGTGGTGCTGGGAATCCAACCTACATTCATGCGTACAAGGCACATGCTTTCTCATTGATCCACAACTCCAGTCCTGAGCTTGACTAGTAACACTATTAGTAATATTTTATAATTAATAACTTCTTTTTTTATCGTTCCAGCTCCCCGGGTATATTATTTTTCCCGATTTTATTTTATTATTCCCCACCCCCAAATATTGTTACACCATTTTAGACATACAATTGAAAGATGCTCATGTAGAGTTTTGGTTCTACAGTGTTCCAACACCCATCCCTCCACCCAAACCCATCTCCCATCACCAATGTCCCCACCTCCCTCCCCCCTCCCTCACCTCAACTACTTGGCGGGTTCTGTATGTCATTTCTCTCCTCTTTATCTCTCCCTCCCGCCAAACTTTCCTGCTCTTCGTGGAATTCAATGCATTAAAAGACATTACTATTACTGTTTCCACTATTTTAAAGGACCACGGCCGCCGCGTACTGTGCTCGAACCGGTTTTGCTCTGTTGATCTGGTTGTGAGGCAGTTTCCCAGCGTCCGACAGCGAAAATGGTGGCTAGTGTGATGGACGAGTCTCATCCGGCTGCTTCCGGGACCCCCCAGAGGCGACGGGCCCCCCCCCCCAAAACCCGTCTGCCCTCCTGGGGGTCCCTCTTCAGCTGGGCCGGGGTGAGCCGAGCTCCAGCCTCCCCAGCCGCTTCATGTTATCTATAATTAATAACTTCTTATCTACAAGCATCATCTTTAATTTGAAACTTGTTAAACTATATGGGGAAGACGGTCACTGTATTAGTGATGAAAAATACAAGTGCTCAGGTAGCTTTTTTTTTTTGTATTTGCTGCCACCAAATGGCAGTTTATAACATTACTCTCTGCTATAATAGAAACTCCTTTTCAGTATTTCTGACAAGGTTAATTTCTTCTTAAAGCAATTTCTTTGAGGAAAAGTAACGTATCAGTATGCCTAGGACTACAGATGGAGCCTTCTACTAGTGGGTAGGATGGTTGGAGTGGTGACATGTGGTTCCAGGGAATGGACAGCCCTAAGGCAGTCACCTGGCCCGGAACTTCTTCCCCTCCACCCCCAAGTTTCTTTCTTGAGTGTTCTTTTCAGAAGAGGAAGCGGCACCAAAACTGTTACATTGTTACGTTGGAAGTGGAAATTTTGTATCCATCTGTATCTCTGTGGTGGGAGGTAATGGGAGAGTAATAGATTGTGATTCTCAAATTGGAATAATACTATCGAACTCAAGATTCATATTCTCTGAAGACAGTTTGAATTCTGTAATGTATTAAATAATTGTGAATCCTCACCTGACCTTTCAGGATTAAATACGGTATCATTACTTAAAAAAAAAATCAGTGAATAGGGGCTAGGCATGTGACTCAGCTGTAGAGCACTTTACCTTGCAGATTCAAGGCATGTGTTTGATCCCTGGTAGCCCCACCCCAACAAAAAAAGTAAAGTCTGTAGGATAACTATCATTTGTTACTTGTAATGTCTTGCTGACTCTAATATCACTGGAAATCCACCCTCCCCTCATGCCTATTTTCATGCTTTATAAATAATTTCCCAGCCTCTAGTACAATAAAAGCTTTGAATCTTGAAATAATCCAATTCTGTTTTTAATGAAACATGGGGGGGTAATAGGCAAGACAGAAAGCCAAATCTGACCAGAAATCTAGTTATTAACTTTAAGAAACTATTGAGAAAATGGTAACAAGTAACAGTGTTAGTTTTTTTTTTCTTAAGTATGTCATATAAAATGTAGCATCACAGATTTAGAGACTTGAGCCTTCCCTCTGTAAGATGTAATAGCATCTTTTACCACTGGATGGTGCTTGTGTATTGGTTTTGGGAAATGTTCAAACTGACTATTAAACTTCATAAAGATCAGTGAAATTATTGCAGTGAATACAGTTGGCCATACAGATGTGCAAATTAAAACTGGTGAAACAGCTGTTGTTTTGATGGATAATCCACAATTTAAATATTTGTATTCCATAAGTCTTTGTGTATGAAATAGGAACTACACTTGAACATATATCTTTAGTTGTAACCTTAGAAACATTTTAGTTATCATTAAACTTTTAGAAATATTTTAATATCTTAAATATTTAATATCTGATTTTAAGATGTTAATGTAAATGCTACTTAATTAAATTCTTTATTAATTTACGTGTTAATAGAGATGGGCTGGAGAGATGACCACTAAACAGATTGAGGAGGGAATGTTTTTGTCTGTGGAAGAAGATACTCAATTCCTCGTACTGCCTGATCTTTCAGTAGCACTGGGAGTAGCCCTGAGCACCCCCTGTTCCTGCTGCCTCCCACAACCCCGAATATAAATAGGACTGAGGGGCGTGGGTTTTTTGGGTACCACACCTGATTTGCACGCATGAATCTGAGAGTTCTTGGCTAAGTGTGAGCACTTCTACAGGGGGTGATTGCTAGTACTGCAGCCAAATAAAGCAACCCAGTGTGCAAGCAGCGTGACCGTGCATGACCGCAACAATGACAGTAACAAACAAATGGGAGAAAGGAACGAAAAGAAAAACACAGCTCAGGTTGTTAAAACAGTGTGTGTGTGTGTGTGTGGCTGTCTGTCTGTCTGTCTGTCTGTCTGTCTGGTGTGTGTGTGTGTCTGTCTGAGTTTACGTGCCCAGAGGACTCATGGGCATGACTAGCGGGACTTTCAGAAGCACAGAAGTGGGGAGAGGTAGCCCATCCTGATTGGAAGAAGGCATGGAGTTTCAGTCACTGGGACCCGTGTACCTGAGGTTTCTGCAGGGTTAAGTTCTCTCTGAGCCCCAGTAGCTCCCAGGTGATGGAGTCAGACTAGAGGCATGGTGGGCAGCTTTGGTGTAGAAGTGAGTGGCTGCTGGGACTTTGTTCAGGTGGGCGCCAGCTGACGGTGCCCCCTTCTTCCCTTTCCCGCCCACCCCCAGCCAACTACAGGTGCCTGAGAAGTTTTTTTTGCAGCTAGTTGATCTCTTTCAAGATTTATTTATGAGTCTCTGGAACAAGGCTGGTAAAGATGAGCTTACATGGCGGCAGAGGTGGTTTGTGGGCGTGGCTGCTGTTTTATTTTAATGCTGTTTATACAACGTAACTGCCACTTGTGTTTCAATATTACTGATTATTGATATCTTTCCTCATTCTAAAATAAACCTCATGGGGCCAGAGTGATAGCCCAGCGGGTAGGGCATTTTGCCTTGCACGAGGCTGGCCTGTGCCGGCCTGGGTTCAATCCCCGGCATCCCATATGGTCCCCTGAGCACCGCCAGGAGTAATTCCTGAGTGCAGAGCCAGGAGTAGCCCCTGAGCATTGCTGGGTGTGACCCAAAAAAGCAAAATAATAATAATAAATAAAATAAAATTTAATAAAATAAACCTCATTGCTCCTCAAAATATTAGAGTACTAGTGGTTGTCTTTAATTCATAATGGTGAGGGAAAATTCTAGCTATTAAAATGCCAAGCTTGGAACTGGAGTGATAGTATAGCAGGTAGGGCGCTTGCATTAGGTTGGATCCCGGCATCCCATATGATCCCCCAAGTGCCACTAGGCATATTCCTGAGTGCAGGGTCAGGATTAATCCCTCAGTGTTGCGGGTTTGACTCAAAAGGGTGTTGGGGAAGCCAAGCTTTAAGTTGTACTTTTTAGACAGTATATTGATTACCTCCTTACTAGTCATTATCTGATTTTCCTGAAGGTTTATTAAAATTTTTCTTTTTTAAAAAATAAACATACAGGGAGGGGGGAACGTCTTAAAGGTTCAGATACCTTCCCCTTCTGTTTTCTCCTACATGACTTGCAGAAATCCCTGATAGCATAAACATGAGCTATGATAATCTTATTTTATCTAGAAGTAATTCATTTAGGCAGGCACATGTGAACTAAGTCTGATCTTAGAATCAGCAGAGTTTTAGGAGATTTGTTGGACCCTTCCTAGAGAGGGAGGAAACCACAGAAGGAAACTTCCCTTTTGCTGGACAACACTTAAGTATCTTACAGACAGCTTCGAGTAGGACAGGTATCTTATGATGGAGTGAGCTGTTCTTTTTCTTTCCTTCTAATTTCCCATTTAAAAAAAAAAATTTTTTTTTTTTTGCTCATAACTGACTCTGCTCAGGCGCTATTCCTGGCATGTTGCTCTGGACCATATGTGGTACCAGGGATTAAGCCAGATTCACAACATGCAAGACAGATAACCTCGACCCTGTTCAGTCCCTCTGGCTAACGAACGCCCATCCTGATGCTGATAGAATAGCTGGGCCTCTAGAGCGTGTGTTCATTTATGACATCACTAACTAAATTTTAATTTGATAGGCCTGATGCCAACCAACAGTCCTATTGGATGGTGTGTTATGCAGAAAATTGCACATTTTATGGAATGTCTGGTATAATGTACTGAGGTTTCTCATAATTTTAAGATTACATTAGAATTTTATTGAAGACAAATGTTTTCTAGGTATTCTTAAACAAAACAAATTCTGTAAGGCGGGTCCTGGCTTTGTAACTTCCTCAAGAGGGTGGCACAGCCACCCAGCGGATCCGCCTCAGCGCGCATACCTCTTTGAAGAACTTCAATCTTAGTACATGAGCCCTGACCCGCCACTCCCAGCAGTGCCTTGCAAGAAGCCAGAGGAACCCCCACACCATGAGGGCCGCCATTTTCCACATCCAGACTCCCCATTCGTCAGAGCTCCACCCAGCAGAAGAGCTGATCACAAAAGCCAGGCTCATCAATAAATGAACAAGATGAGAGGCGACTACAAGAGTATCCCACCCGGTCGCGGCAGAGCCTGGCAAGCTACCCGTATCATATTTGACATGCCAAATACCAGTAACAATTACAGACCCCATTCCCATGACCTGATGGAATGGTTTGAGGCTCTTTATGTTCTTCCAGCTGCAGATGCCCTTGGCTACACTAGCATGTGACAGGACATATGGAGATGTTACTGGTGCCTGCTCAAGCAAATCGATGAACAACAGGAAGACAAGTGATACAAGTGAATATTTTTAATTACCCAGCCAGTTAAGGATGAGATGGTTACCAATTCTGACAAGAGTGCTTTCGCTTATTTACTTATTTTTAAATTTTAAGCAGTTCAAAATTATCTCAGAATTTTTACTTTGAGGAAACATAAGTATAGATCTTTCTAAAAAGCGTGATATTTTAACATGGGGTTCTTGTTAGATACATGAAAATCTTGAAAATTTCATTCCTGGGGATGGAGATCAGCGAGCAAGGTGCTTGCCTTTGCCTGTGGCCGACTCAGGCTCCAAATGCGCTCCCTATGTACAGCCAAGAGTAAGCCTGAGCACAGCCAGGGCTGGCCCCCAAACCAAAAAAAAATAATAATTGCATATCTGACATATGAAAGAAATGCTCCTTTCTTTCACCAGTGGAAACTGCTATATAAAAATTTAGATAGTACTGTATAATAAAAGGAACTGAAGAATATGAAGAGTGTTCTAAACTGTGAGTCATCACTTGGATTTTAAAATAGCTCCATTCAGTATTTTTATCTCCACCCTTCTATGGTTTAGAAAGACATGACTCAACTTTATTTACTGTTTCCCAACCGTTGACTACTTTGAAATGGAAGTGGTGTATGCAGTCCCAATTTGTGTGTGTAGTAACTAATGTATACTCAGCTACTGATTTTACTGCACTTGTGGGAATTCCTTGAGTGTCTCGTGTAATCATTGTTTATAAAGGAAAACATTGAGTTACCATAGCAACCTATTTTCAGTTTGAAAAATCTTTCCCTTCAATTTCGAAGTGTAGAAACATGATGCTACTCTACCTTCGGTTTAAACCAAGTTGTAGAAACCAGAATGAATTGGCGTGTCTTTCCTCAATGGTTTTTAAAGAAACAAAAATATAGGTTGCTAAAATAGCTTGTATTCCATTGATTTGTTATATTAGACTTATTATGTCTTTGTATTTGCTTAATATTATTTATTGTGCAAATAATAACATATTTTAAAGAATATATTTATCCTCGATCTTGTAGAACATATCATGTCCCAGAGATGCTACTTGTATCACTTGTCTTCCCTTTGTTCATTGATTTGCTCAGCGGGCGCCAGTAACTTCTCCATTCTTTTGGGAATGAGGCCCATTACTGTTTTTGGCATATTGAATGCACCACGGGTAGCTTGCCAGGCTCTGCTGTGGCTCTGGGTTCGTCCCAGGGGCCCAATCTTTTCTATGTCAGACCATCAACCCTCCAGATCCACACAAGGATGGTATGAATATTATTTTAGAGTAAGATGTTTGGTTTCTTGGGCACACCTAGTGGTGCTCAAGGCTTACAGAGCATTCATTACTCCTGGTGCTGTCCTCCAGAAAACTCCTGGTGGTACTCAGGGGACCATATGGAGTGCCAGGAATCAAACGTGGGTTGGCCACATGCAAGGCACGCCCTACCCACCGTATTACTGCTCTGCCCCTCAATAAGATGATCTTTAAGATTAGCTTCAATCTTAAGAATCTTATTGTTTTTGGGTCATATGCAGTGGTGCCATGGAATAGAACCAGGCTTGGCCTCCTGCAGGTCGAGAGCCTTAGCCACTATCATTCCAGCCCAGAATCTCTGTTTTTAAAATTACTATAAGGGGGACTGAAGAGGTAGTACAGCGGGTAGAGTGTTTACTTTGCTCGCAGCCGACCCGGTTTTGATCCCTGGCATCCATAAGGTCCCCTGAGCACCGCTTAGGAGTAATTCCTGAGTGCAGAGCCAGGAGGAACCCTTTGACATTTGCCGGGTGTGACCCAAAAAAAGTAAAAAAAAAAAAAAAAAAAAAAAACTGCTATGTGGTTGGATTCAATTTATTTTTTCTTTTGGGTCACACTGGCAACGCTTATAAAAAATATAAGTAGTATGAGACTAACATCACAGACCAGGGAAAACAGGTCAGGAGGACTGGTCAATGGTTGGAAGTTTGCTACAAGAGTGCCTGGGGGTCGGAGGGCTGTTAGGACAGAGAAAGGACCAGTATGGCAATGACAGTTGGGAATGATCCTCTGCTCAGGGATTGGAGGACTAATACCACCAAAATGCAGTGCTCCCCCAAGCATTTTACAGATTCAGTGAGGTTCTTATGAGTATACCCGTGACATTTTTCAAATAAAAATAGACCATATACCCCTGAATGAAATTGGGCATTTGCTTTGTGCACAGCTGACCCAGGTTCAATCCTCCGCATCCCTAGAAATGCTGCTAGTTAACATAAATTACTGCAAAATTTTTCTAATAGAAGATAACTAGAATTTTGGAATCAGTGCAGTTAGGGGAGAAAACCCTCTCTAATTTATTCTGGACATTATGATAAATGCTTATCATAATTTCAAAACATTTCTCATGGTAGTTATATTATGAATAACACTTTTCTTTGGGTCTTTTTTGGGTCACATGATGCTCAGGGGTTACTCCTGGCTCTGCACTCAGAAACTACTTCTGGTGGTGCTCGGGATTGAATCTGGGTCAGCATGTGCAAGGCAAACACTCTAGCTGCTGTACTATCCCTCTAGTCCAAAAAGCTTAAAAATAAAACCATCACAGAATCATTGTTTTCCTTCAGGTTTGTCATATCGAGTATATTTTGTAAAATGCCCTGTTTTGTTTTCTTAAAGTTTTTTACATTTCTTCGCTTTCAAGAAATAATTCTTTAGTTTATGGACCACTCAAAATTCTGAGCTCAGAGCTTAGCTCTCAGGTTTTAGGTGTTGGAGATGGAACCTGGGTCACCCTCATGAACTCAGCTTATTGAATTATCTCTTTGGCACACAAACGTTTCTTAACTTCATAGCATGTATTTATTTCCTCAGTTGTTAATCTTTTGAATTCTAGATATAAATATTATTTTATTTCTAATGAAATTTTAGTGTTTGTTTTGAGCTAACTATGAGTATAAAATGCACGGCGTATGTTGCAGACTCTAAATGTAAACTGTCAGGCCAGAGTGACATTAAGTATCTAACAACATTTAGTTAGCCTGAAATTATACCTTTGATACATTTGCATAAAATTTAATTTTACGTATGCACTTCTCTGTTTTAAAATGTTTACCTGCTCTGGAGGCGATAGTACAGTGTGTAGTAAGTTTGCCTAAAACGCAGCTGACCTGGGTTCCATCTCTGGTATCCCATACCACAAGTAATTCTGATTGCAGAGCTAGAAGTGACTTCTGAGCCTTGCCAGGTGTGACCCCAAAAAGCCAGATAGATAGATAAATAGATAGAGAGATAGATAGATAGACAGACAGACAGACAGACAGATGATAGATAGATAGATAGACAGACAGACAAATAAATAAATATATAAATAAATAATATTTAAAAAAAAAAGCTGTTTACTTTAAAATTAACTGCAGCCATTCCTATTCAGTGTCATTGTTTATGCTTTGGCATTCCTAAGTGCCTGTTCTTATGCTTTAAATAGCATTTTAAAGGATTAGTGTGTTTCATTTAAGTACTGTGATTTATATAGTACTATTACTATAATGTTTTAGGATTACAGTGTCACTGTACTGTGCCCATCACCAGAGTGTCAGTGTCATCTCTCTGTCACTGTGTCTAGGTCTCGTTTCACCCTACTCCCCTTCTCCCCCAAAACTTGGCAAACTCTCAGGGTCTTTTATCAGATACTATCATTTACCCCTTTACTGTGCTTCTTTATAGTCCACACATGAGCAAGGCCGTTTACTGTTGCCTTCCCTTTGTCTCACCTTGGTATGATGTCCCCCCTAATTCCGTCCTTGTTGCAGCATACCACAAGGTACCATTTTTTCTTAGAGCAGAGTGCATATGTACCCTGCATTGTGCATTGTGTATATGTATATCACAGTTTCCTTATCCACTCTATGTTAGGCACTTGGGTTTGTCTATATCTTGACTATGGTGAATAGCAGAGAAAGCAGATCTTTAAGGATGAAACACAATTAGTTTGATAATACAAAGAAAGTGAGCCACGTAGGGTATTCACTTATACAGTAGCATTAAAAGATATGGAGAACACGTTGGGCTTTTTTTGTGGGATTTTGAATTTCAAGGTCATAGGCATTGCTTAATTCTGTGATCAACTGAAAGTTTTGTGAACAAGTAAAGATTAATTCTGTCATATAGGAAAATGAATTTGGCATTCATGCCCAGTGAAATTTGGAATGGACTTATGTGAGAAAGCTGGTTAGGAAAGCTGTGAAATAGAGAAAGAAGCAAAATCTTATCAGAGTAGCGTTAATGCAGTGGAGTGAACCCCACTGGTCATACTCTAAATCTCTGTGGAATTGCAAGCCAAACACTAAAATTCATGGACTCACTGGTCCCCCATGGAGAGCTCTGGGGCACCCTTGGGACAGTGGTGACAGACCATGTTCCGCCCTACTGAGGCCCCACCAGCTGAACCCACATGCTCTGCTGCAGCCACGCCAAGGGATCGCTCCACTGCTTCCTACTATTCTCTGCAGAGACAGCAAACTGCGAAGTTTCACCTTGATTTGTATCCTGATGCCTTGCCGAGAACTCTGGGGTCTTCTGGGAATGGGGCAGGGAAGCACACCCCCCCAACCCTCGTTCTTGCAGAAGCACGAATAAGCCAGGTCTGCTCCACAACAACCACCACGCCAACTCATTGACCAGGACCATAGATAGATCCTGAAGTCTCTGGACAGTGCAGCCACATAAGCAGCCGCATGACACCTAATTCCTCAGTATAGAAATTCCAATTGGACCACACTGAATTAGGTGGGAAAATAACATCATCAAAGTCTAAACTCTACAGGCCAAACCAGTGACACAGATGCCTCAACTAGTTAACAACTGTAAATCCTTAGACAAGGACTTAACCCTGTGATGAAATAAAACCGTTTTCACAGAAAAAACTAATTAAACTTATCATTTTAGGGGGCAAGAGTGATAGTACAGTGGGTCGGGCTTCTGCCTTGTTTGCAGCTGACTTGGCTTTGATCCCCCAGCTTCCCATATGGTCCCATGAGGACCACTAGGAGTAATTTCTGAGTGCAGAGCCAGGAGAAACCCTTGAGCGTTGCCAGGGGTGACCCAAAAATCAGGGGGGAAAATAAACATAATTTTGAAATTGGAACTTTGCTATATAATCAATTTCAACTCTAAATTGTATCAACAATTGTGGGTTTTGTCTACATTGAAAAGAAATACTTTTTTAAAGAATGGAAGTAGTATTAATTCATCAGTAGATTTTCATAGTGTTGATTATTGTGCAGGTGTGTGATCTCTTAACTTCAAGGAGCTTTCAGCCAAATGAGTGGCATGCATAAATTTTTTTCATGCTGGTGCCTTCCCATAAAGAGAACCTAAGCAAGGAAAGGTATGCCAAGGAAACAGACTAAGGAGTAAACTTTAAAGAACTGAGCGTGATATTACCAAAGGATAAAAAAACCGCGTATGGAGAACTGAAATGATTGTGTTGAATTTTGTTATGTAGAAAATGTCAGTAATGTTAAGCAATTTGGTTGACAGTGGGGGCAGGATGAGATGAGGATTTTATGGATCAAAGATTGAGAAGTGAGCAGTTGAGGAGAGAGAGAGTGGAAGAAGTATATTTAGAGAGCCATTAGCTGCTGAGTCAAGGTGTAGTGGAAGGAAAAGGATTAAAAGGTGATTTATAATTGTCGGGGCTGGGGGCAGTGCTTGGGCGTCGTCGGCACCTCAGGACCCCGACTCTGCACTTGGGATCGTACCTGGCGGAGTTCTGGGGTCCAGCTGCCAGCTGTGTCCAAGGCAAGAGTCCTACCTGCTGTGCTATCTCTCTGGCCCCTGGTTTATTAAGATTCAATTTTCCGTTCATTAAAAATATTTAAATTATTGCAGTTTAGGCAACAAGTTTGTAATAGTATTACGCAGTCACCACACCCCCTCATCACCACCATAGTGCCATGACGTTCCAGGGTCCTTAGATTGCTTCTAGCTCATTTTTTCATTTCTCACCCCCAGGTTGATTTGTTTTTAATTTAAAGGCCAAAGGTTTGTCGTCTTTCAGTACTGCCTGTTCACTTGCTTTGTTTCTCTGCTTCAGATTCTGAAATCATCTGTTATTTATTCTTAGGATTTATTATGCTTAACATACCATCCAATTCAATTCAAGTTGCAGTGAACGGGAAGAGTTTATCTTTTCTTATAGCTGAGTAGTTGTGTTCCATTATGTATCTTTACAACTTCTTTATCGTCCCCTGTCACCAGACTGTTGGGCTGCTTTCATATCCTGCCTGTTGTGCTGAGCACTGCAGTGGACATCAATGTGTGAATATATCTTTTGAATTCATGGTTTTTATGTTTGTGGGGTAGATGCCAGGAATTGGAATTGCTGATTCCTATGGAGGTTCTAATTTTGCTTTTTGAGACATTTCCATAGAAACGGAATCAGTCAACATTCCCACTAACAGTGAATAAGATTTCCTTTTTTCAACTATATCCTTGCCAACACTGGTTGTTTCCCGGTGTTTTTTATATATGCCATTCTCATTGCTGTGATATCTATTATTTTGATTTGTATTGTTGTAGCAATGAGTGGCAATGAACACTTTGTTAGTTTTGTTGTTGCTGAACTTTGTGCTTTATGTGTTTTGGAGTGTGAGTGTTAGGTGTTTGGGCTATACCTGGTGGGGCTTAGCTCTGCGCTCAGGGGACCATATGCTGGGAATTGAACCAGGAGTTGGATGTATGTTGGATGAGACATTTTATAATCTTTCGGTGTGGGTAGAGTAAAGTAGAAATATTAATATTAAATATTTGTTGAGCTAGTACTATTACATTTATTACATTTTGTTGAATGGCTTTTTTTTTTTAAAATGGTATTCAAGCCAAAAGCCTTTTGGATTAGTTTAATTTCCTGGCTTTGAGTAGGCTGAAACAAATATCACCATCCGTTAGGAACTTTGTTATACCCCATCTTCAGAATTTTTAACGCTTTTGAAATCATGACTATAGATGCTAAGATTTTGTTGTAACCAGCTAGAGCCACATGCAAGCAAGCACCTCTGTGCTGTCCTCTGGCCTTCGATGCTAGTTTTTTTTTTTTATATTGAGATTTGAAACAGATTCAGAGCCTAAAGTCTTTTGGATACAATACAATGTCCCTTATGTGCTTTTGGACACTCAGTAAGACCCAAATTGCTCAAAGTCTTCTAAAGGACAGTTTATGTTGAAAACCATATAGTTGAAAGCATATTTTTCAGCTGAATATATTTAATAATTATCTTTATTTTAAGTTTCACCATGAGTAACTGTCTGAAGTAGATTCCCCTGTCATTTGATATGTGATCTCTAAATGCCAGTTCACGGAGACAGAAAAGCTTTAACTGTTGTCTACCTCCTTGGTTCTAAGTGCTGTGGACCATGTGAGGGGCAGGTACTCGTCTGCAGCTGTAAAAAGATTAAAGCTGCTAATTTAATAGATATTGAAATAAGATGAATAGGTTACTCACACGGTTGGATTTATTCTTGGGAAACTGGATTAGTGTACAGGCGGCTTGGCTTATATATATTATATATAGCATATTACATGACATTATAATATATTATATTTTGTTATAATATATTATATGTTATATAAGCCAAGCTGCCTGTACTAAAATCCAGTTTCCCAAGAATAAATCTAACCATGGAGTGACCTTTTCATCTTATTTCAATATTTATTAATAGATTAATAGATCTATTAATAGATCCATTTAAAACTAATGTTCTATTAATTTTTTCTAAGTGTAAAGGTTTTTGTTTTTAAGTATAAAGAAGTTTAGGTTCAGATCATTAAATAACTTGTCCAAGGACACAGCTAAGAAATAATCCTTTCAACTTGACCCTTGGCAGGCTGTGCCGTTTGTTTTAGTACAACCCCTGCCTTCAATGAGCCCAAGGAAAACAAAACCATGGTGTATCTGGTAAAGTCTAAGTAGGTAAACTTACACTCTGGCTACTTTAGAACAAGTTTAAATTGTCTATATAAAAGAATTATGCTAAAGGGAAGGATCTAGGAAGACAGAATATAGAATATTGTTAGTAGTGATTGTATTTTCAGACATTTCAAATATTAAGAGTTTAAATTTAACCTGAAAATAATATTTTAGTATGTAAAATATTTGCATGATTTTGAGTTAAAATTATTCCATACATATTTAATACAGCTATGAATTTTAAGTATTTTGTTAGAGCTACTCTAGAATTAGGTGGTCCTAGCCTTAAATATTCATAGAAAAATAACTTGTTTGGGAGCTGGGAGCATGGCTGAAGCACGTGAGCATGTGCCTTACATGCGCAAGCCCTGGTGTCAGTCCCCAGCACTTACGCCCCAGCACCTCCACTGTGGCCCACCCAACAAGATAAAGAACCTTCATTGGCGTGGTTGATCAGAGTAATGGCTCCAAAGGCTGGAGTGCATGCCTTATAAGCTGAGGGCTTTGAGTTCGACCCCTGGCATTGTGTATTTCTCTGAGTACCATTTGCAGGCCCCAGTGACCCCAGTACTGCAAGGCCTGAGCAATACCACATAGATGAACAAAAGCTGGGGTGTCACCAAGCGCTGCTGTCTGCTCCCCAAATAAAATGACAAACATTTGATTACGTATTTATCTCCTAAATTCTTATTAACAATTGTAGGTTTCCTGTCCTTTTTAAAATTTTTCTTAATGGTTTTTGGGCCATACCCAGCGATGCTCAGGGTGTTGCTCCTATCTCTTGCTCTGCATTCGGGAATTAGTCCTGGTGGTTCTTGGGGGACCATATGGGATGCCAGGGAACAAAACTGGGTCAACCACATGCAAGGCAAATGCCCTGCCTGCTGTACTATTGCAGCCTGTCTTTTAACATCACTTTTATGATCTAGTATTGTAGTTTGCAAGACTGTGCACAGGTGCACGCACTCTCTGAAACCAAGGTTAGGAAGATGCTGTTTTTGAAATAACCACAACCTTAGTAATTTGTGATTGTGTACCCAATTCTTCTTTTCTGAGTGATTCTTCTTTTTATAATATAGGGATTATAGCAAGGTTATTGTACTGAATGAGAAGATGCAACACCTCCCACAACATTAATGTTTAAAATACTAATAATGCTTGTTACAAGAACAAATATTAGTTACTATTATTAACAGAAAGACTGTTTAGACTTTTTTTAGTGCTTATTTTAAAAAATCTTTTGTAACTAATAAAAAAGAGTTTTGTTGCGCCTTGCAAGCTGTGCTGTGCTGGCCACTTGTGTTGAACTTGCTGGCTGAGCATGAGTTCAGTGCTAGGACCCAAGAATGCGGTGCTCAGGCCCTGGAAATTTTAGGGACACCAGGGCCTCGCTGGCGGCGTTTTGGAGGTCATGAGCCTGGGGTTTGAACCAAATGGATGTGTGCAAGACATGCTCCCTAAAGCTGTATTATCTCCCTGACTCTGGAAATAAAATTTCTTAGAGGAGATTCTTTGCTTTATTGCAATCCTATGATTTTTTGTAGTATAGATTGTTGAGTAACACGGGCTGTATTTTTTTTATTCTGTAACTATTAAATCATTGGTTTTATTATAGAAATTCAGTATTCCAACACCAATCCTACCAGCATTGCACCTTCTCATTACCATTATTTCCAGTTTACACAGTCACCTCCTAAGTCTGCCCCCCATAGTGGGCCCTCAGTGATTTGTTTTATGTTGCTTGTTATGAATAATTTGCTAGAAGAATAATCAAAAAGGTGTTTCCTTAGAAGATAGCAAAGATGAGAGTCATTACACCCTGTATAAGACATCACTAAAATGTTGCTGTAGGTTAAGCCTTCTGTTTTTATATTTTGTTCATCGAGTTTGGTTGCCTTTACTTTCCAATCTGGTTTAGAGTTAACGGGTGATACAGCTGGAGTTCAAGTTTGGAGATAGCCCATCCTCGACTCTGAAAGCCTGGAGATTTCAGGCACACAACTTACATACCTGAGTTTTTCAGCATCATAATTTCTGGATGCGACTCGCCCGGAGCAGTGGAGTCCTGCCTGGAGCATGATGCCAGTTGTGGAGTGTGGAGGTTTTTAGCTGCCAGGAATCTGTTTGGGCGGGTGCAGGCACACCCACTCCACTTCAGGGTGCCCTGGACGATTCAGCCTTTCTCTGGGGTCCGGAGAAATTCCTCCACATGTTGATCTCTTTGGAGATTTGTTTATGAGTGTCTGGATCGTGGCCAGTGAATGAGCCTACTTGGCACCAGAGGCAGTTACTTGGGTTTCACGACCAGGACCTGCGGAGTACAGGGAGCTTGTGGGTGGTTGGGAGGGGGGGGGTAGCCCATCCCCAACCCTGGAAAGCTGGAGATTTTAGTCACAAACCCCACATTCCTGAGTTTTTCCAACATAATTTCTGGATGAGGTTCTGAAAGTGGAGTCTGGGAAATAACTATTTGCTGATGTTGGGGTCACTTTGCTATGATTGCGGGCTTCTTCCAGCTCTGCTCTTTGAGTTTATTCTCCCCAGTTTTCAGGGGATCTTGAGAAAAGAATCAAACCCAGGGCCTCACACATGCAGGACAGTGTTCGGAAGGGGAGCCCCAGCCCCTGTGCCCATCAGCTAGGACTTCAAACAGTTGCTTATGCGGCCACGTTATAAACGGGAGGCTTCATTCTTTTCCTAGAACGGGAAGCAGAGTAGCTTAATTTTTGTAGCGAAATTTCAAATTATATACGACATTTTAGAATTTGGATTTCTACACAGAGGGTTTTTTTTTTTTAACTATTTTTCTTTGAGCAGAATGATTTGCTTAAGTACAGCAACTTAAGACAGTTTTGGTAAATTCTAAATTTTTCTTTCACTTAAACTTTTGATGTTGAAAACGACATGTGTCTGGTAGATTTTAAATGTCTTAGTAACTTAAGAATAAAGACTTAGGTTCATGGTTTTATAAGTTACAAGAAATATTTTGCTCTCATCAGATTTTGTACTTTCACTGCAGGCATAGTTTCGCAGCTCTTTATAGGGTTAAACATTTGCTATACTGTAACATACGAAAGCAGTTAAGCAGTTTGGAATTGTTTACTTGCTAAAACCAGTGTTAGTCAGCAGAGGCAGTACAGCAGATTTCCTTGTGGCTTTTAGCGGAAAATGTTAAAAGCGCACTCATTTTTCAGTTAGAGAATTTTCAGTCTGATCTGAATTAGTCACAGAACTGGCATGAACCTTCTAATTGTGAAGGCTGCCCAAACACACTATTTTTTTTCACCAGCTAGAGGAAGTTCCATCCTGAGCAGTAGCTCAGATCTCTGGTAAGTGTAACATGTGAGCATTACTAGGCGTTTCATCCTGCGGTTCTGCAGTCCCTGCTCTTCAGACTGTTGCTCAGTGGAATGCCTCCGTGTGGCTGATCCCGGGGCTCTACGGATATTTCTTTAACGACCTGCTCCTTTGGAGGTGGCATTTTTGCAAAATCATCTGAGGAACAGGGAAAGCATCTGAAATCTACTGAAAAGGATAAGAGTAGCGGTTTTCACAGTGGAAGGAAACTACGTTGGCACAGAGGGCAGATATTGAATAAAGTAGTTGGCTCAGAGAAGATGCACAGTCGGCTGTTTTCCCCCTCTGAATGAAGACTTTATTTAATGGCAGCTGCATTCATGTGGAGATCAAAGGAAACATTGGAACGATACGAGGGGTGCTCGCTCTTTTTTAAAAATGAAAAGCCCGAAGCCGTAACTTGAGCTCCAATACCTTCTAATTCTTTCACAGCCTGCCTGCTCTGTTAGGATTCTCAGCTAACACCATTTCTGCCTGGTGCTGTGCCCTTTCGCCGAGCAGCCACAGACTAGTGCCTGATGGAGAAAGAATGAGCGCTCTGCCTTGCTTATGCTATCGATGGGAATAAAGAATCTGTTTCTTCTTTCATATGGGGTATCTGGATTCATCAAGCTGTATTCTAGTACCAAGAGTCCTATTGTCTCGTGGTCTGACTCATCGCATGTAAATGTACTGCAGCTTTGCTATTAATGCAGAGTTTTTTTTTCTTTCCGAAACACAGAGAGAATTGTCGACCTCTGAGCTTCATTTTGAGAATTTGTGCTGGGCTCTAGATGATTTTTTTTTTCTGGATAGTACCTACAGTAAACCATTGAAACTGAAGAAATGAAGACAAATTAGAAGTGGAAACAGAATAGTGAGAGTTTATTTTTTATTTTCAGCTGTAAGCAAGCCAGTTCCTGGTAACTATATGA
Organism: Cryptotis parvus; assembly: GCA_021461705.1. Lineage (NCBI taxonomy): Eukaryota > Metazoa > Chordata > Mammalia > Eulipotyphla > Soricidae > Cryptotis > Cryptotis parvus. Next base: position 117,345 of record JAJIBD010004796.1, on the reverse strand, counting down.
CCTTGCAGGCAAGAGTGTGGGTATAGCTGTAATCATCTCTGTCACAGCAGTTTCTCATTTCATTCTGCACCATATAGTGTTGTCATCAGAAACGGTGATTTTTTTTTTATGCAAGTCCATTTCTGAAACAGCAATATTACTATTTTGGCAGGGAAAATATATTTTTAAATGAGCTTGTACTGGATGCAGTGTTATTTACTGTAACATTGGGAAGTTTCTTGTAAGTAATCCAACAGAAAATATAGAATTTTTGTTGTTTTAGGAAGTTGTAAGTTTACGTGGTTATATTTTTAAACTTCAGTCTTTATGATAGTGCTTATTAACTTTAAAAAATCGGCTGTGCTGTTCAGAGAATGATTCTAAGTGTTACACAGAAGAGGAGGAAAAGCTACTTGTGCTCTTGCATCTGTGACTTTTATCACATAGCTTGGAATTTATTATTTTAAGAGAGCGAATGAGTCGAGTGTGTATTGTTGTTTTGGAGGAGGTAGAAGATGAACCTCCTGCATTCATTTCTAAATTGCCACAGGAAAATAAATCCCTACATTCTCCACCTCCTGGAAATGTATTGGTAAGATATGAGAGTTTATTATTGTATTCTAGTGAACTTGTTGGGTAAATTTTATTTTTTAATAGTAAACATAAGTTTTCACCAGCGTCAGTAAAAATCTAAATTAAAACAGTATTGGAGTGTGGGTACTCTGTGGTATTGTTTGCGTATAAAATGTACACATGCTGGATTTTTTTCATATATTAATGTACTGTTTCAGACTTTACTTAAACTATCTTCTAAACTCTTTTATATAAAAAAAAGGACTTTGAGTTTTGAGAATAGTAGTTATGGCAACCGGCTTTCTGTTTTTGTTTTGTGGTTAAAGAAACTGATGTAAAGAGATTTTTAGGAAAGGTTGACTCCTGCCTGCAGCACTGAGGGAGAGCCTTTCTGTAGTTAATTTACATGAAGACTTTTTATGTGGAAAGACTCAAGCTTAATCCATAGCCCAACTACTGCTGCTGTTGTCAGTTGGTTTCTTAGGAAACTAGCAGAGGCCACATCGTTGATTAAAAATTGTTGTATTTAGAATTGCACGTGTTTGCCTCTTTTATATTTTTTCAGTCTGTGAGTAGTAGTAAATTTTATCTGCTGCCAAATTGTTTTTCTTTGGCTTTATAATTCTATACTTTCCTATAGTAATGCTGACCATCGCAGAGTTATTTTGAAGCCCCACACAGCTTTTCTAGGTCTGCCTTCAGGGGCCTTCGTACAGACTGAGACACTGCTGACATGACAGATTGTGCCCCCACAATTGGAGGTGTCACAGTTGTATTTGGAAGAAACTTTATTTTTATCATATGTATAAAGTCTTTAAAAATCTTATTCTAATCTTCATCAGATTAAATTATTATATTTTAAGTTATTTTTTGTTTCCAGAGGAGAAATCCCATCCTTTAATACAACTGACTTTATGAAAATTTTGTCTCTTAAAAACGAAATGCTTCCTAATACGTGGAAGAAAAATTGTATATGTAAAAGTTAGAAATATATTCAGCAATATGTTTAATATTTTTATTTCACTTTTGTATTTCAGCCATCATTGGTGCAAGCTATATTTAATGGAGATCCCGATGAAGTCCGAAGCACTAATATTTAAGAAAGAAGATGTTAACTTTCAGGTAAAAGTGAAAAAGTTCACTCATTTTTTTAAAAGCTTTTCATTGTTGTTGTTGTTGTTGTTGTTGTTTTCCTATTTAAAAGACAGTATAAATCTGTAAAAGTTGTTTTAAGCAAAGGTCTTGGTGCAGAAAGTAAGGAACTAGACTTATATTTAGTATCCTAACTAGAACAACAAAAGTAGGAGCAAGCGAGATCCTTTGTTTCCTAGCTTTGGCTTTGAAATTACTCTCAACACCCCCATTGTACCCTAAACTTAGATTCAGCTTTGGTAACATTTTGTCGTTGTATTCTAAAAGTCCAATATTTACATGTAATTTATATGTATGTATACAATATTTAAATACATTCTTTTGCTGAATCCCATTTGAAATTCAGCTGAGGAAATCATGAGCCTTTACTGTTAAGAGCCTTCAGTGTATTTTAAATAGTACCCTTTATTTGTTTGTGTTTATATTTTAAATTTTATTTTATTTTGAACCACACCTGGCACTGCTCAGGGGCTTACTCTTGGCTGTGCACTCAAGGATCACTCCTAAGGTACTCAGGGACCTTTGAGGTTGAAAACAAGTGCTACCTGCTCTACTGTCCCCAGGGATCACTCCCAAAGCCAGTTGCCATGTGTGGGACAAGTGCCCTACCTGCTCTACTGTCCTCAGGGATCACTCCCAAAGCTACTCAGGGACCTTCAAGGTTGACCATGTGTGGGACAAGTGCCCTACCTGCTCTACTGTCCCTCGGGGGATCACTCCCAAAGCTACTCAGGGACCTTTGAGGTTGACCATGTGTGGGACAAGCGCCCTACCTGCTCTACTGTCCCTCGGGGATCACTCCTGAAGCTACTCAGGGGCCTTTGAGGTTGACCATGTGTGGGACAAGCCAGTGCTCTACTGTCCCGGGGATCACTCCGAAGCTACTCAGGGGCCTTTGAGGTTGACCATGTGTGGGACAAGCGCCCTACCTGCTCTACTGTCCCTCGGGGATCACTCCCGAAGCTACTCAGGGACCTTCAAGGTTGACCATTTGTAAGACAGCTGCCCTACCTGCTCTACTGTCCCTCAGGCCCAAAGTTTCTTTATTTGTGAACTTGGGTGTGGGGGGAAGACATTTCTTTTAAATTCATATCTGAGTTGACTCTGAGATCAGATTTGCTTTTTGTAATCACTTAGAATTTTACACAAAGACTGTTCTGAGTCAGTGAAGAAAAAGGCCTGTGTTTAAAAAGTCTTCAAATTTAAAGATTTGATGAATTTAACTTTCAGGGGTGATATGAAGAACAGTTTTAGGAAGAGTACATAGGGAACTTCTGTTTCTCCAGAGAGCAGTAGCTCTTAAAATTTATTGGATTGAGACTAATAATATATAATTTACAATAAGAGCAGATTCATTAATGTGAATTTTTACTAAATTTAAAAATTCTATTATATTTTTCATACCTAATTCAGCCTTTTGAATTATAGAGTGTGATTGTGGTCATGATTTATAAAGTTGCTATTAGCAACTTTACCAAAACAGATTACCTACAAATGATTGTACTTAGAAAGTCATAGCCTGTTGAACTCATGTCAGATTCTCATTTTTCCTTCCTTCTTCTTTGAGTTTTATTGTGGCTACTGATTGTTAGTCATGCCTACATTTCATATAAAGGACTTGCCCCACTTTCAGTAAAGTAACCTGACATTGGGTGGTTACTGAAATACTCTCATTACTTTTTTTTTAATATTCCAAAGTGGTTTGCTTTTAAGTTTATATTTACGGCAAGCCTGGCAAGCTGCTTGTGTCGTATTTGATATGCCAAATACCAGTAACATTTATATTAGGTCATTCCCATGACCTAATATAATGGTTTTAGGCTCTTTATGTTCCTGGAGCAAGCGGATGCCTTTGGGTTCTCCAGCATGAGACAGGACATATGGAGATATTACTGGTGCCCGCTCTAGCAAATAGATGATCAACGGGAAGATAGTGATAGTGATAGTGATTTATCAGCATTTTGTACCTAATTCAAATTACTTTTATTTTTTTAAGCAATACATTTATTTCCCCCTCACTGGAAATCCTATATGCTGCCTTGCCATCTAGGGCAGGGATTGATTTTGTGGTTCCATATTTGCCATTCACATTCTTAAAGTCTCTGAACCGTCTCTAGCCTATGAGATATTATTACTCAAGTGGAGTTCTGTTCTCTATGTAATTGGGGTGTCCTGGACAAGTTTACTTTTCTTAGGACAGAAAATTAGCACCGGAGTAGGCCTTCGCTTTAGTTTTGGGGTTTTAAAAAGTTTGTACTTACAGTACTCACATTTATGATGCTTGCAGAGTCTAATTATAATCAAGAATAATTTCTCGGTCATTTCAAAGTCTTACAGCCAAGATTGCTTTTCTCTATATTAATCAAATTATCCTTAACTTTAAAACATTGAGGATTATTTTGAATATCAGTTTATCTTGCTGTGATGTCCTTGGGTATTATTGTTTCCACGTAACTAATATGTGATGAGTTTCAACCCCTCCCTCCATACCTCCCCTAGGACTTCTTAGTCTCTACAATTTTTCTGCTCGAAAAGTTCTTTCTTGACTTTTAACTGTCCTGATTTTGAATTTTCTTGTTTTTGTTATTTATTTGGAATTTTTATGGGGAGGATCAGAGCCTGTGGTAGACAGGGGCTAACCTGGATTTATCTTGTGTTTCTCCGGGGACCCATGTGCTTGGGTCTATCTGGTGTTTCTCCAGGGACCCAGGTGGTGCTGGGATTGGAAACTGCATGTGGGAGACTACGGCACATCGCCTTCCCTTATTTCATGGTTTTCGTGTCTTTTTTTTTTTTTTTGGCAATTGTCTTCATTGTTCTTTTTTTTTTTAATTGCACCATTAACATATAGCAGATTGATTTTAAGTATATAACATAGTTATTTGATATTTGCATATATTCAAATCACAGTAAGTCTAATTAACATCTGCCAGTATACAAAGTTAGACGTTTTGTTTGTGTGATGAAAGCTTTCACGATTTATTGTCAGCAATTTTAAAATAAGCTGTGTGGTATTAATTATAGCCACTATTTTGTCCATTATGTTCCCAGACTTCTTACTTTTCTTCTCTCTTTTTTTTTTCTTTTTTGGGTCACATCTGGCGATGCTCAGGGGTTATTCCTGACTGTGCCCTCAGGAATTACTCCTGGTGGTGCTCAGGGGACCACATGGGATGTTGAGATCGAACCCGGTCAGCTGCATGCAAGGCAAACACCCTCCCGCTGTACTATCACTCCAGCCCCTTATTTCTTTTATAACTTTAAGTTTATGCCTCTTTTCCATCCTCTTTTCTTTTTTTCTTTTTAAATTGAATCATCAGGAGACCCAGTTGCAAAGTCTGGTCTGGGATTCAGTGGTACCGAGTCCCTCGCCCTCTCGTCTTGTCTTGCCTGTCCTCTGTACCTGCTGTGCCAGCTCTGCCCCCAACTTCCCTCTGACAGCAGCCGATCTATTCTTTCTTACTCAGAGTTTAGGGGGCTTTTGGGGGGTCTTTTACTTTTTAGAGTCCATATATAATTTGATTATAAAATATTTATCTTTGATTTACTGTATTTTTTGAGGAGGCCACACCCAGCTGTGCTTAGGGAACACTTCGGCAAGCTTGGGGGACCATATGGGGTACCAGGATTGAACCCAGGTTGGCCGCATGTAAGAAAATGCCCTATCTGCTGTATTATTGTTTTGGCCCCAGACTTTTCAGTCATGTCCCATCAGTGAAAATTGTTTGTAATGAAATGATGTTCATGTTTCGCTCTCTCTCTCTCTCTCTCTCTCTCTCTCTCTCTCTCTCTCTCTCATATCTGTCTGTCTATCTAATTTTTCCCCTTATCGGTTGATGGACATTTTAGCATTTTTACATATCTTGGCTATTGAAAATAATGCATTTTTTGCACCATGACGGTGCACCTATTTTTATGAGGTAATATCTTGTTTCTTTGGCTCACTGTATCACTGTCTTCCCGTTCATCGATTTGCTCTAGCAGGCACCAGTAACATCTCCATATTCCTGTCACATGCCAGTGTAGCCCAAGGGCATCTGCTAGCTCCAGGGACAGGGAAGGGCCTCAAACCATTCTTCAGGTCAAGGAATTGAGGTCCATAATTGTTACTAGTTTTTGGCATAACAAATAAAACACGGGTAGTTTACCAGGCTCTGCCACGAAGGTGGGATACTCTCAGTAGAAGGCTCTATTTTGAGCCTTCTCTAAATGCTATCTCTAAATGCTCTATCTCGAGCATTACTGATGAAACTTAAAGGGGAAAGATCAGGTTTTCTCTTGGATGGGGCACTGAGGAACTATGGAGTTTGGATGCTGAGAATGACTGAACTCATGATGTGTGGGTTGCTCTGGCTTCTTGCTAGGCTTACTGCGATGATAGGTGTCAGTACTGTATACAGTATATAAATGTGAAAGATCCTGGGAAGGACCTTATCCTAAAATTAGTATTATCGAAGAATGTTGCAGCCTACGGAGCTGTGGGTCTGGCGTGGGTCTCTCTTCCGGGTAGCTTGCTTGGAGCTCCGTTGGCAACCCCGGAAGAGATCCAGACCCATCTACTCCAGACTCACAGCTGCGCCTGTCGGCCCCACGTGAAAGCAACCCATGGAGCTGACCTCCCGGTAAGGGGCTCGGCCAGCCCCTGGCCCAGTCCAACATTGCTCCAAGGGTTCACTCACACATCGGGAGAGGGTCCACCTGGCCAGACTAGGAGCGGAGATTTGGGATCCACCCTTTCATCCACCTCCATGCCATCTTTCCTGGTGAGAGACCCACCCATGCCAGACCCACAATTCCTTGCAACCCCAGAAGAGATCCAGACCCATCCACTCCAGACCCACAGCTGCACTGCTCTGCCGGTCCCATGTGGAAGCAGTTCATGGAGCTGGCCTCCCAGTAAGGGGCTCAGCCAGCCCCTGGCCGAGTCCAACATTGCTCCAAGGGTTTGCTTACAGGTGTGGGAGAGGGACCATGCTGGCCAGACTCAGAGTGGAGATTTGGGCTCCGCCCCTTTCCTCCACCTCCATGCCAGCTTCCCGGAAGAGATACCCACCCATGCTAGACTCACAGCTCCCTTGGCACACGGCCGCAAAGTGGCCACGTGATTTTCTTAGATAATACTGATTTTAGGATAAGGTTCTTCCCAGGATCTTTCACATTTATACACTGTATACAGTTCTAGACAGGTTCTAACTGATACCCATCATCCCAGTAAGCCTAGCAAGAAGCCAGAGCAACCCACACATCATGCGGTCAGTCATTCTCAACATCCAGACTCCATAGTTTCTCAGAGCTCCATCCAAGAGAAAACCTGATCTTTCCCCTATAAGTTTTATCAGTAAATACTCAAAATGAGAGCCTTCTACTGATTTATACCACCTACTCGGCAGAGCCTGGCAAGCTACCCATGTTTATTTGTTATGCCAAAAACTAGTAACAATTGTGGACCTTAATTCCTTGACCTGAAGAATGGTTTGAGGCTCTTCCTGTCCCTGGAGCGAGCAGATGCCCTTGGGCTACACTTGCTTGTGACAGAACATATGGAGATGTTACTGGTGCCCGCTCGAGCAAATGATGAACAACGGAAGACAGTGATACAGGGATGCAGCCCAAGCCCATATACCGCTGGTGTCTGGGAGTCATGGCCCAGCGGCGTGTGGTGCCTGGGCATGTATGTCCCCACACCTCCCCTCTTGAGCTGTTCTTTCACACCTCCGTCGCTCATGCTGGATTGTGTACTGGCCATCTCTCTGCTTTGGAGAATCCCGCCTTCTCTCTCTGAGTATGTTTCCCTCTCTCCCCCCCTCCCCCACCGTTCCTTAAAAATACCTCCAAATAAAGTGTTTTTACTTTTTTTAAAAAAAAGTCTTTTTTGTTCATCGTAAAAAGACTGACCAGGTATTTATGACTGCTAAGCAGAGAAAGTAGAAAAGAGAACTTGTCTTGGGTTTCCCTTTTTCCCAATCAAACGACAATCTTCTTAAGAAGTCCCACAGGAGCGATAGCCCAGCGGTAGGGCGTTTGCCTTGCACGGCTGGCTGCCGGCCCGGTTCGATCCCCGGTATCCCACATGGTCCCCGAGCACCGCAGGAGTAATTCCTGAGTGCAGAGCCAGGAGAAACCCCTGAGCATTGCCGGGTGTGACCCAAAAAAAAAAAGAAGTCCCACAAACTCACCCTGAATTTCCTTTGGTTATTAACCCACTCTAAACCAACTCAACAAAAGTAAAATGAACTTTATGTTCTGTTCATTCCCCAGAGTGAGAATAATAGTTTTCCAAGCTCACTAACTAGTTTGCTGTTCCATGTCTAGAGAAAATTTGCAGCATTTTGTAAGAAGGGATAAAGGGAAAATAGTTGTTTAGGCAATCTATCGGATGAGATTTTTTTTTTAAAGAAGATTTTTTTTATTGAAAACGGTAGAAATAGCAAACTTCTGGGAGAAAAAAGTCACTTGTATTGTGGAAGCTCCACCCTGCAGACCAGCCTATCATAGCCGCGCTCTGCGGCCTAGCGCCTCGCGCAGTTCATCAACAATTGCTGGATTTAGAGATGACTATAAGAGGATGCTACCCGCACGGCAGAGCCTGGCAAGCTACCCATGTCGTATTTGATATGCCAAATACCAGTAACAATTATAGACCTCATTCCCATGACCTGATGGAATGGTTTGAGGCTCTTTATGTTCCTGGAGCAAGCAGGTGCCCGCTCGAGCAAATCGATGATGAACGGGAAGACAGTGATACAGTGATTGTGGAAGCAGCACTGTAAACCAGAAAGGTAAAACAGTCAAAAAGTTTATTGACAGATGATAAAATTTTATTTTTTCATAAGAGCTATTGGAATATAAGTTTGAAAAACCTAACATAAGAGCAAATCCTTTTAACTTCTTTAAGACTGACTTTTCATTTGTTATAAAATATATGGGGTTACATTCATGATTTTTAGAGTGTTTGGCCACCTTAAATTAGCATGCTCTAAAAGTTAACAGACTTGAATAATACCCTTCTTTTGCCCAAAAGTTTCGATTTGTAGGTCTAGTTTTATGTATCAAAAATAAGTATTAATAGTAATTAAATGACTCCTTGGAGTCACTAAAACAGTGCTATGTAAAATAATGCAACCTACAATTTTTAAAAACGTTTGAGAGGAAAGATGTGACTTTCTGTAGAAGGAAATTATTTTTACAAAAGAGTTGTTTCTCTCTTCAGTGTGTTCAGAATTGGGATTGAGAGTAAAAAGCCTAAATATTCTTGATTTTACTCATATAGCAATCATAGTTTAGGTAAGTATCTCCATTCCAGTAAGAAGCAGCCAGACCAGAAAGGTTAAACATCTCCTGGATTAGATCAAATATAGAAAACCAGAGAGAAATACTTTTTTTTATTTTGCCAAATATTGCCATAAAGCATAGTGCTCAAAAACTAATTTTTATCCTAAAAGTTATGTTTGTAGTTTATGAACGTCTACCTTTTAAACTGGTTTAAATATAATTTTAATTTTCATGATGCCAAATGTTGTTCAGCTTCAGAATTGCAAATGAGTCACGCCTCTCTGTGCCGTATTTTTGACTAAATAAAATGTTTTAAAAGTTCTGTTAAACTAGGAGTAATTATAATCCAGCTAAGTGTTTAAAGCAAAGGAAAACTTCTATAAAATAAGTTTAAGAATTAGTATGTCTTGCCTGTATCATAAATTTTTTTCTTGAAATTTACTTGTTTGAGTTTAGATATGGTATGTTTTCCAGAATGTTTGTGATTGGTTTTGCCATTGTAGTCTTTCAAATTACTACCATCTTTCAAACTACTTGTGCTTACTGAAATAATGTTGGTTTTACTCTGGTAGATGAAGTGTTCAGCAATTATATACACATTTATTATGCATACATACTCATCACAAGCAGGTTATTTAGTTTTATTACTATTATGGTGACATGTTTTGGCACTTAAACAGAGTAATAAGCTAATCTTACAAAGGGTGCATGGATTTCCACCCCGCCCTGTCTTCCGTGTTCTCCTGTCTTTTCTGTAAATTGACAAGAAGTGCTCTAATCTTCAGATCTTTGCGGGGCCACATGTCTCTTCTACTGACTGCCAGTATACCAAGCTGTTGATGTTTCTGAGCTAATACTTCAGGGTTGGGCTTTTGGCGGAATCAGGCTGAGGAATGCTGGGAATTGAACCCCAGACTGACACATGTAAGGCAAGTGCAATATCACTGAGCCACCCCCAGCTCCTTTCCTGAGCTCCACAGTCTCTTCACTCAGTTACTCGAGATACTCTGTGTGGTGAATCTGTGTGTTCGTGCATGGTCTTGGTGGCTGCTTACAGTTACTAATTTTGGAATAGCACATCTCATATACCCATCCAGCTTTCAGTTCGCTTCCCTGGAACATGACATGAGGAGAGAACAATTCCCCCAATTTGTGCCTGGCAGAGAATTTCCCTGTAGTTTCTTCATTTCCTCTCCAGTTTCACTAGGGCTTCTAGATTCCAACATCAGATATTTAAATTTTGCTTATTAATATTGGATTTCCCAAAGATGCATAAATGAGTTTTGTGACTAAATAGTAGTTACATTTGAAGTTAGAAGGGAAGCCAGGGCCTTCTACAAATAAGGTATTGTCCAGTGAATCCAGTTGTTAGGAAATTGCCAAATTAGAAATCATTTGTATTACTTGTCTTCCCATTGATCGTCGATTTGCTCCAGCGGACACCAGTAACATCTCCATACGTCCTGTCACATGCTGGTGTAGCCCAAGCTCTTGCTCCAGGAACATAAAGAGCCTCAAACCATTCCATCAGGTCGTGGGAACGAGGTCTATAACTCATGACCTCTAGTTTGAGGTCAAACTAGAAAATGACTGAAAATTAATCGAGTTGTAAATTTTTCATTTTTTATTGTTATTGTTATATAAATACAACAGAGTTTCAGGGAATAATAATTATTAACTTCTTTGGGTGGTGGGGAGTCAGGTGGGCCAGGGTGCTCAGGGCCTGAAGTGACCCCTTGGTGCTTATGGGAATTATGAGATGCCAAACTCAGGATGACCATATACAATATGTGCACTTTAATAAGTCCTGTACTATCTCTCCAGCTCACAGTTCTTCATTTTTGAGCTAATGTGGTATTATTGATGTTATGCCTTTAATATACAAAGTTAATTGTGCATCTGCTGCCACCAAAGTGACATAGACCCTCTACCATGTGTTTATGTCACATCTGGTCACCCGCATCCTTTTCTCAAATACCCCCCAGGCTCAGAAACTTTCGTTTCTTGCCAGAGTCCCAGGGTTCTGTTTTAATTTTGCCATTCCTTTTCTTTGTTTCTTTATATAGTATATTATGGGTAAGATCATCTGGTATTTTTTCTTTCCCTCTTATTTCATTTAACATAATATCCAGCTCCATTCAAGTTGTAGCAAAATAAATAAATTTTTTAATAAAATTTATTTATAAATTTTTTATCCTTAGAGATGAGAAATATTCTATTCTGTACATTGTATATGTCGTCTGTAACTGGATTCTTAGGTTGTTGATAAATCTTAGCTATTTTCAGACGTATGTGGTGGACAAATAGTTTCCTCCAGTTGGGTGTTTTTATTAGTCTTTTTACTATTCATAGTGCAAACATTTTATAGCTTGATGTAATCATATTTATCTATTTATTTATTTACTTTTGGGGGCATACCCCATGAGACTGAGGGATTACGCCTGGTTCTGCACTCAGGAATGACTACTGGCTGTGCTTGGGGGACCATATGTTATGCCAGGGATTGAGCCTGGGTCAGCTGCATGCAGGGCAAACAAGTACTATCACTCTAGTCCTTGTTTTCTTTGCCCCTGGAGTTTAGTCCTTGAAGATACCTCTGAAGTCCAAATTTATGAATTTGAGGCTAATATATTAGCCTCAACCCATTTTGCATGTAGTATTAAATACAAATGAAATTAAATGGGATCCAGTTTCATTCCAGTATTCTCACTATTGCTTGTGAAGGACTTTCCTTCCTAAGCTTTTGGTTATAAAGTAACCCTGCATCTGAGAATTTACTTAGGGACTCAGTTCTGTGCTGCTGGTCTGTTTTTCTGAAAGTTTTTTATTCCAGTACCACAATGTTTTTGTTACTATAGCTTCCACCTTAGTTCTTTCTCGAATTGCTTTTATGGCTCAGGCAATTTTATGTTTCCATTCAGCTTCTAGGATTTTTCCTGTGCCATTGAAGAATGTCATTGGAATTTTTATAGGGATTGCTTTAAATCTCTATTATGTTCTGAGCATTCTAACAGAGTTAGCTCTTCCAACCCTATGGATATGGAATTCTTCCATTTCATTTTATCTTTTATTTTAATACTACTTTAAAGTCTTAGAAATGAGGTGATATCTCATTGTGGTCTTGTTTTGCTTTTTCTAATAATGGTAAGTGAGTGATATAGGACATTGTTCAGTGTCTCAGGACTGTCATTGGAGTAGTGCCTATTTGGGTCTTTCGTTCAAAGTTGTTTTGCGTTTTGTTGTGTGAGCTCTTCATTTTGGGCATTAATCTCTTGTTAGATGTATGTTGTGCAGATAGTTTCTCACAGTTGCTAAGTTGACTTTTTTTTTCTTTTTTTGGCTTTTTTGGGTCACACTCGGCAATGCTCAGGAGCTACTCCCGGCTCTGCACTCAGAAATTACTCCTGGCTGTGCTTGGGGGACCATATGGGATAACGGGATCGAACCCAGGCCAGCACAGGCCGGCCGCTGCAAGGCAAATGCCCTACCCGCTGGGCTATCGCCTCCAGCCCCATAAGTTGACTTTCTTTTTGTGATAATTTTTCTGTATAAAACTTTATGGTTTAATGTAGTCTTGTGGGGCTGGAGTAATAGTCCAGCGGGTAGGGTGTTGCCTTGCACACAGCCAACCCGGGTTCCATCCCCAGCATCCCATATGGTCCCCGAGCACCGCCAGGAGTAATTCTTGAGTGCAGAGCTGAGGGTTACCCCTGAGCATTGCTGGGTGGACCCAAAAAAAAGCAAAAAAAAAAAAAAAAAAATGTAGTCTTGTTTTTGCTTTGTCCGTGGGATGGAGTGTGTGTGTGTGTGTGTGTGTGTGTGTTTGTAGAGACTGAAGTTGAGTCTCTAGATGATACTTCTCTACTATTGAGATCCTAGAATGTATCAGCTGTCTTTTTGTGGTTTAGAGTCGAATGTCTTAAGTATTAAATCTACTTTGAGCAAATTCTTGTATGTCATGTTCAGTAGTGATCAAATTTCATACGTTTTGGTGCTGGAGTGATAGTAGCTAGGGTGTTTAATAGGCTAGGAGCTAGGGTGTTTGACCTGCACGTTTCCTCTCCCTCCAACCCCCCCATACACACACACACACCCCGCACCCTGCCCCCCCCCCCCACACACACACACTGGGGATCTACCCCAGATTGGCTATGTGCAAGGCAAACACCCTATCCTCTGTACTGTCTCTGCATATCTTCTTTATGCATTGTTTCTGTTACTGTTTTGAGGCTCTTCATATTCCTGGAGCAGAGGCCCTTGGGCTATACTAGCACATGACCAGGACTAGTGGCGATGTTTCTGGCTCCAGCTGGAGCAAATCCATGCAGAAAGACAAGTGATGCAAGGGATGCATTGTTAAATTGTGTTGTTTCTAAGTCCCCTTTGCACAAACTCCTTACCTATAAGACTGCAGCAGATTGGGTTGGCTGCCTGCAAGACAAAAGTCCTACTTCCTGTGCTGTTTCTCCAGCCCCCAAATGTATCTTTTAAAAATATTTTGTATTTCTTTCATACCCTTTTCACGTTAGTACCACTTCCAAAATTGTGTTAAGAGTAGTGGTGTAGGGGCCAGGAGATAGTTTGGTTGGCAGGGTATGTGCCATGTATGTGCTTAACTTGGGTTCAGTTTCTGGCTCTACATGGTTCACTGAGCATCGTGAGGGGGGCAGCCGTGGAAGCACCGCCCCACTGCTTGGGCCGCCTGGGATTCGCACCCTTGGACTGCTGCTCTTGAATGATGACCCCGTAGGCCCAGAGTCAGTCACCAGAGACTCTCCCAAGTTCCCTGAGCACTGCATGGAATTCCTCTCGCCTCTTCCCCCATCAAGCAAACAAATAAGTAAATAAATAAAGAAGTATGGATGGATTTTCTTGGCTTGAACAAAGTTTGAGCAAACCAATCACAAATACAGAAATCAAAATAATAAAAAATTTATTGATTTTTTTTTGATTCAAGTAGTTTTTGAGGAATGATTTTTATGAGATCATGTGGTTTTGTATTTCTTTTTTGTTAATTGAACCATCCTTGCATCCCTAGGATGAAACCCGCTTTGAATTGATAAATTATTCTCTTCACATGTTATTGATTTTTATTTGTCAAGTTTTTGTTGAGGATTTTTCTATTTATGTTCATTATGTATCAGTCTGTAGATTTTCCTTTTTTTGAGCTGTCTACTCCAGGTTTGGAATTAGGGTTATATGATTCTGACCTCATAGAATGTCTTTGGAAGTGTTGTTTTTGAAAAGTTTGTACAAGAGGGTATTCTTTAAAAAGTTTTGCAGGATTTGGGGCCAGAGTGATAGTGCAATGGGTAGGGTGCTCGCATTGTAAGTGACTGACTTGGGCTCAATCTCGGTCACCCCTTATGGTCCCCCTTATGGGCCCAAAGAGGAAGGGGACAAAAAAAGTTTTGTAGAATTCAATGGTCCTTGACTTTAGCTTTTATGGAAATTTTTTTATTATTTTGATTTCTGTATTTGTGATTGGTTTGTTCAAACTTTGAAACCTGTAATATTCTAATGTAAGAAACATACTGAAAACATAATAATTATTTAAATAACTTACTTCTCCTTTTAAGTCTGGTGCTTAGTGTTGAGACTGCTAGGGCAATTCTATTTTATAATTCGGGATCTTTTGTGGCAGTCTTTTAAGATACTGATCAGCTACCACTGAATAGTCAAAGCAGTCTACAACTTTGGTTACTTATGAGAAGGCATTAGTATAGCTCTAAGGTTATTGTCTGTAACTTGACGATAACTTGAAATTTCTGACCATAACTTCTACTTAAATGCTGTTCACATTTATTTTGCATTACTCGGGTGGTATTACATTGCTGGTTGATAAGTAGTCCACTACAGTTTTATTTCTAATTATAAAAGGGGAATATACAGTGGAAAACACTAATCTCACAGAAGTCACTTGTTGCTTGTATCACTTGCCTTCCCATTGTTCCATCGATTTTGTCTCACAGAAGTATACATTTAAAATGTTTGAGGACAAAGCATGGAACAGGAGGTCTTGTCAATGGTGGAAATTATCACAAACATGTGGGAGTCAGAGGCTAGGTAAGACAGAGAATGGAACAGGGTGCTAATAATTGTCGAAAAGTGCTGATACCAACCTAGAACTGAGCATTAAATACAGGCAAAAAAAGATACACATGACAACCTCTTAATGTATGTATTGTAATCTACAATGTGGAAGGGAAGCAAGAGAGAGAGAGAGAGAGAGAGAGAGAGAGAGAGAGAGAGAGAGGAGAGAGAGAGAGAGAGAGAGAGAGAGAGAGAGAGAGAGAGAGAGAGAGAGAGAGAGAGAGAGAGAGAATTTAAGGGGCCGGGGCGATAGCCCAGCGGGTAGGGCGTTCCTGCATGCGGCTGGCCTCACGCCAGCCTGGGTTCGATCTCTGGCATCCCATATGGTCCCCTGAGCGCTGCCAGGAGTAATTCCTGAGTGCAGAGCCAGGAGTAACCCCTGAGCGTTGCCGGGTGTGACCCAAAAAGGCAAAAAAAAAAAAAAAAAGAAAGAATTTAAGAACCTGCTACAGAGGCAGGCTAGGGGGGGGAGGGAATCAGGGACATTGGTGGTGGGAAATGGGCACTGTTGGAGGGATGGGTGCTGGAACACTGTATGACCGAAGCCCCAAATATGAACATCTTATGAACATCTTTTCTTTGTAACTGTATATCTCACGGTGGTATAATAAAATATTTTTAAAAAAATAAATAAATAAGATGTTTGAGGAGAGGAAGATGTGCATTGGGTGTAGCTGGCTGTTCTTCCAGGAACAAGATTTGGAAGAATGTGGTTTTCGGGTTTTTTAAAAAATTATTTTTTATTTTAGTCATGCATTGCAAAGCCATTCCTGATGAGGTTTCAGGCATTCGTTGCTCCAACACCAATCCCTTCTCCAGTGTCCACTTCCTTTGGCTAGTCTCCTCAGTATCCCTCCACCTACCTGCCTGGCAATGTGAGGAAGCTACTCCTGGATCACTCTTAGTGGTGCTCAGGGGACCATATAGGATGCTAGGGATCTAACCCTGGTTGGCCGAGTGCAAGTCAAGTGACTTAGCCACTGTACTATCCCTCTGGCCTCTATGATAGACATTTGTAATTAGTTTTGGAAGCTGTGATTCACAGTACTATACTGATAGGGTTTCATGCAGAACACTTTTTACCACCTTTTAGCACTCCCTAGGCCTCCAGTTGACCACTTCCTTCTACCTTTGTTGGAGTGTTCTCTTCCCTGTCCAAACCCCAAACTCAGCCCTTCCCCAAGCTACCTACTGGGAAAAGGTCTTGTGTTCTAACTGTCTATTATTGCCTTTGGGCATTTGCCATTCCCTCCTCTGTGTTTCCCTTGTAGTCCACCTATAAGACCTCTTTCTAGGTCACTCGGCATGATAGTGTTCAGATTTATCCCCATATCAGCAGATTGCATGATTGTATCTTTCCTTAAGGCCAAGTACTCTTCCATTGTGATTGTGTACCATGGTTTCATTATTCATCTGTTCTTGGTTGTTTCCAGATTTGGGCTATTGCAGCAGTGACCATGGAAGAGCAAATCTCTTTTCAACTAGAATTTTGGGAAAGAATATGTATTTACAAAGATAGT
Source organism: Cryptotis parvus (assembly GCA_021461705.1). Lineage (NCBI taxonomy): Eukaryota > Metazoa > Chordata > Mammalia > Eulipotyphla > Soricidae > Cryptotis > Cryptotis parvus. The sequence continues at coordinate 100,756 of JAJIBD010004796.1, read as the reverse complement.
GATATATTTTAGGGCAAAAAAAAATTGACAGGAAAGTTAAGAAAAGCTTGGAGACTGTTTAAAGGGACATTTTCAACTATTCAGAAATACTTGCTTTGCCATTGTGGGTACCCACAGAGCTTTTAAAACCGTACTCTAGATAATGTTTGGGTTCTCTCATCAAATTCTTAGTTCAAGACAGTAGAAACATGGGGAAAATAATTAATGACGTTTGTATCAGTAGCCTGGACATTGTATTTTAAAATGTGCTAAGATGCTGTATTTTTATCATTTTACACTTAAACTTTTATTCTTTGCTCCTTTTCTTTTAAGCTCAGAGATTTTTAGTCTTTTCTCTAATATGTATATACAGTTTAATGAGCTCACAAACTAGAAATGTGGAAGTGAAAAGTAAAAGAAATGTGGAAGTAGTAAGTTGGTCATTTAAGTTTTCTTCACTTAAACTGTATTAAAGCCCATGTCCCACCTTTCCTCCTATCCCAGGACAGTGAAAAGAGAACTCCACTACATGCTGCTGCCTATCTTGGAGATGCAGAAATTATTGAACTGCTTATTTTATCTGGTACGGTAAGCTGCATGAACAGGAGCATATCATGCGTATTTTATAAGTCTATTATTTCTTCCTGATTGTTTTATAAGCTAAATGTGTTAATTCTACAAGTACTGAACTCACATATCCAATACAAGTAAACTCCAAAGTTATTATGAGGTGATACATGTTATAGAAAAATTAAGATGTAGGGGCCAGAGTGATACTGTAGCAGGGGGTGAGGGGTGAGGGGGGGCGTTTACCTTGCAAGCAGCTGGCCTAGGCTCCATCCCATATGGTTCCCTCAAGCAATGCCAGGAGTAATTTCTGAGAGCAGAACAAGGAGTAACCCCTGAGCTTCACTGGGTGTGACCCAAAAAAGAAAGAAAAAATGAAGAAGTAGATTTGATTAATTGGGTAAAGATACTCATTCTGTAACGTGCTATGTTAAGTGTTCAGAGTAGACCTACGGGAGCACCGTTATTAGTTGGAGGCAGTTCCCATGGGGGAGATGGCCATGACTGAGAGCTCTGAAGGGAGCAATGAATGATATGATTATAGATACATTTTGAAAGTGGTGCTAATGAGATTTCATTCTCCACATAACTTTTATCTAACCTATTCAAGGACTGATAAAATAATTTAAAAATAAATCCCCCTTTTTCTTTAGTTACTTCTAAACTGTTTACAAACTTAAAATTTGAAGAAATGTTAGCACTGTCTTGCAGAATGGCTCCTGTTGTGGTTAAGTAGCCTACCACCTTAAATAGGCGCTCAAGCAGAACTTAAAAGTATTATTGTCTGGGCCGGAGCAATAGCCCAGCGGGTAGGGCGTTTACCTTGCATGCAGCCGGCCTATGCCAACCCGGGTTCGATCCCCAGCATCCCCTATGGTCTCCCAAGCACCGCCAGGAGTAATTCCTGAGTGCAGAGCCAGGAGAAACCCCTGAGCATCACCGGGTGTGACCCAAAAAGTATTATTGTCATACCCGCTTTTTGCAAGCAGTATTTGTTGGGTATACATGCACATGTGAAATTGTGCTTGTATTACTAGATTTTTCAAATACATGCATCATGAAATGAAACAAATTTTGATTGGAAAGCCCGTTATATAGTAGTAATATCGGTGGAATTTCTTGCTTTTAAATTTATTAGCTTTTTAAAAGGGTTCTTTTCTTCAAGTTTGTGATTTATATAATTGAATACAATTAATCTTACAGATTTCTTCATTAATAATGCCATCATTGCTATGTATCCTTAAAGTTGTTTATACATAAATGCTAGCTCACCAGTTTTCAGCTAAAAGTTGTAATTAAGGCAGTTTGAAGAGTTAACATTCCTGTTTCCTTTGAATTAAGACATCTCCTTTAATATGAATTTATATGTTTTTTGAATAAACTTTTCTGTTTAAGCATTGTTGAAGAAATAGTTTGTCCCTTCCCTCTTTCCTCCTCCTCTTCCTTTTTTGCTGGACAGCCCAGGTTCTTTCATATGCTACAGTGTTATTTTAGAATTTTTGGGTGCGGCCTTTAACCTGCATTTTTAAATATTAGCACAAAACTTTGCTCAGGATAGATGATTATATAATTCAACTTGGAAGGGATTTTTTTTTTTTAATTAGAAAGTTTCATACCTAAGAGAAACTTTACAAATGCTCAATGTTTGATTTATCCCCTCCTTTATTTTTGGTGCTTGGTTTTCGCCCACCAGCTGTACCTAGAGATTTCTGCAAACTCAGTGTTCAGGGGATAATGAGGTGGTCAAGTCTCTGAAAGCACTTTTAGATTTTAAGATTTTCCCCTACTTTGAAAGTGCTTGCATCAATGTTGTTGATTATATAGGATTGACTTTCCGTCTTTCTAAGTGTGATCAGTCAGGACATGAGCTTAGGAATATGATAGTGTCAGATGTTGACTTTGGAATAAGAATTTGAGAGACTATTTAGTTTCCTTGGAATAAATTGGGAAAATACCTAATTTCCTTTGAATAACTGATGTAAACTAAAGTACCATACATGTGTAAAAAGTAATTTCAACTTGTCTTTGACAAGGACATTTTAAATACCATGTTTAATAAGTTAATAGTTAGTTTTCAAAGGGAAAGTAGTTTTCCAAATGAACTTAGACACTTCTCAAAATAAAGATGTAGGTTTGTGTATTTGACTCAAACTGTTTATTATTTATTTTTCCAAATTCCTTTTGACTTCAATTATATTCTTTTTCTCACCTGGTTGTAATGCCACTGGTCTCCTTTCTGCCTCCTGGGAATTTGTAGTGTTCTTAGTCTGAACCCTTAGGCAGGCACATGACTCCCTCCCTTTGCTCTTCCCCTATTCTTCCTCAGCTGCTGCCTCATCATGAGCCTGTCCCTGCTCACAGCGGCCATCAGCACCACCGCCACCATCCTCTGTGCTTTGTTCATAGTCCTTACTGTTATCTGGCTTCCTTGTAAAATGTTACCTGTTTCCTGTCGTCGTTTCCCCCACTCAAGTGTAAACTGCAGGAAGAGTTCTGCTTTCCTCTCTGACATATGTATTCCTAAATGCTAGAATATTTCCAAGATATGATATTCTGAATACTTGCCAAATAAGAATATGATTTAAGTTTTGGCTCTCTCTTCTTTTCATAAATTGGTTCCCTTTTTGGTCCCAGTTTCCCAGGTTTTAGTGAAACTAAAAATAGGAGTGGGGAGAAAAGAGATAGGGTGTGGCATCTTGAGAGGATCGTTAAGTGGAAAGGAACAGTGGCAATGATTTGCGTTCTGTAGGTGCCACTTAAGCTTCCTGCGTGAGAAAAGGTGGAGGAGGCTACCGAGACTGTATTTCTCTCTAGAAATAAAGAGAAACCTAGCTTCGGTTTCATTACGATGGCTGGAATAAATACTGTATTTAATGTACTATAAATTTACGAGACCTTTCTACAAGAAAACTGTATGGATGGAACCACACAGTTCAGACCCATGTTGTCGATGGTTTCCTTATAGGATAAATTTCATCAGTTTGAAGAACTAAACAATATGATATAGTTAACTAGACATTTATTTCTTTAATGTTAAATGTTCAAAGTTTGAATTGCATTTTCAAACATTCAGCTTTATTTACTTTTTCCGATAAATTCCTAATATCAGAATGTCTTTTTGTTGCTCTTTAGATGAACTTTATTAAAAACTTCGCCTTTCCCTTTGAAATCTAGTCACATTTAGAAATGCTACAAAGTTGGAATAATTAACTTACCTGTTGGTAGTGGTGGATAGAAAAGGGCATAAATCTACAATTTTGGTAAATGTAGAAAGAAAATAGATTTTATTGTATGCTTTAGTTTTCTTTTGGTTGGGGCCAAGGCGATAGTGTTCAGGGAACATGGGGGGGCCGTTCCTGGCTTGTTCCTGGCCCAAACGAATGTGTGGCCCCAAGGAGGCAGTGCTGTAAGGCTCTGGGCTTCTGAGTCTGCATCCGATGTGCTGGGACCAAAGGTGCGAGGGATTTAACCATAGTTGGTGCATGCAACTACTCTACCCCTATCCTCCTATCTCCTCTGCTTTGAAATGTTTTATTGATGAGGAAGTGCATACTTACTGAATTCTGAAATAGTTTTTCTAACGTTTAAAGCTACAAAATGGGGAAGTCCAAAGCTGAGCAAATAATAAGCACTTGAATAAATTATGAATGACAGAACTCTGACAGTCAGAAGATTAGGCACCATAAAAGTCCAGAGATTCCTAAACTTACTTGGCCTGCGCCTCCTCTCAGGAATTTTCCCACTGACCCTTGGAAGTATACCTTTTTAAGCAAATAATTACACGTGTTCCCTAATTTTACTTGGAACTCCTAGGGATCCCTTGGGTCATTTTAGTACTGCCCTTTCCCACACACACAAGGGTGGTCTCATCCCATTTTGATTAACTATGTTTATCTTTGTTATAACTTTATTTAAAACATTTAAAAGTATTTCTTAGGTTCATGTATACTATACCAAAAATTTACATAAATTTAAAAGCTGGTAGGAATAGCATAGAACTGTGCATAGTATATGACATACCGGAGTAACAATAATGAACCTCATTCCCATCCAATGGAGATGTTACTGGTGCCTGCTTGAGCAAATTGATGAACAATGGGAATGTAAGTGACAAATGACAAGTACTGTGGGCAGGGCACTTGCCTTGTACTTGGCCTGTGTTCAATCCCTGGCCTCCATCTGGTCCCTGAGCCCACCGAGTAGAGCCCTGAGCACAGCCAGGTGTGCTCAGGTGTGGTTCCAAAACAAACAAAAAAAAATTTTTTTAATGAAATCAACAATTAGAAAATTACTGATAACTTTTCTTAGAAGTACATCTCCAGTACATAGCTCCTAGGGCCAGCAGACACGTGGGGGAGGCTGTGCCAGCAGGACTTGGAGCAGGGATCGGGCCCTCTTCCTTCCCCCTCCACCTTCCCCCAGCCCCTGTCCTCTCCATCTCCATGCCCCAGTGCAGTGAGCGTGGCTACGAGCAGGCAACCACCACGACCAGCAAAGCCGGATAAGCTACAGACCAGATCCACAGATGTGCAGACACGGGCCACAGAGCAGCCACGTGGCAGACTTAGATAATAATCAAGTTTAGGACCAGGTCTCTCCCAGGATCTTGCACATATATACACTGTAATGATCACTGTAGGTGCAACAAACTGGGGTGACTGATGAGGAATGGGAAATGGTAATGTCAGACTAGAACTCACCATTGAATGTATACATACAGACTTACATGTTAAACCGTAAATACCTGTAGGGCAAGCCACAATGTGTGTGTGTATGTGTGTGTGTGTGTGAGAGAGGGGGCTGTTATAGAAGTAGGCTGGGGTGGGTGGGAGTGAGTGTTATGGGGGCACTGGTGGCGGGATGGGTGCTGGAACACTGTATGTCGGAGACCCAATTATGAACATCTTTGTAGTTGTATCTCACGGTGGTATAATAATAATAAAAAAGAACATCTCCAAATTGGCAAACTAGTAAAAAAAAAAACTGATTACATTTCGAATTTAATACTTTTCAGCAATGGACAGATGATCATCTATACAGAAATTTAGTAAGGGAACATGAGATTTAAACTACCATATTACAACAAATGGATTTAGCATATTTATAGAACATTCTGTCCAACTGCAATAGAATACACAAGTTTCTTAAGAGTTCATGGAACCTTGTACGGGATAGAACATGTGTTACCCCTCAAAACAAGTCTTCATAAATTGAAGATTAAAATATCAAGCATCCCTTCTAACTACAGTTATATAAAAGTAGAAAAAATACTGGCATGGAGATTAAGCAACATGTCATTGAACCATCAGTAGGTTACAAAATGGTGGTTGCCAGAGGTGAGAATTGGGAAGTGCAGGAAATGAATGAAAGTGATCGCAGGCTGCTAAGTTCTGGGAGTGCAGTGAACAACTTGGTGATCAATATAGTATTTGAAAATTGTCGTGAGAGTGGTTCTCACAAGAAATGAATTGTCATTATGTGTAGTGATAGATATTAATTAACTATGCTAATAAAATATGCATGTATCAAGTTATTGTGTTATACAGCTTAAACTAATGACTATTTTGTCACTTAAATTTTGTTGAAACTAGAAAAGGATAACTCAGAGCACTAGTCTTGGAGTCATTATTACGGTCTATGTTAACTGTTATCCTTCTGGCTTGTTGGATCTGGATGCCTGCATCCTTCAGCTCTGGAAACTTTTCAGCAATGATGTCTTTAACTGTTCCTACCTCATTTGGGATGCCTCCCTCTTACGTTGTTCCTCTTGAATTCACCCCAATGTTCCCTTGCCCATCATTGACCTGTTTTGAGGGCTTTTCCATCTAGTGTTTCCTGAGTGCTTTATGCAGCTTATCTTTAATCACTGATTCTGTCTTTGGCTATTATCATCCTGCTATTGAGGACAGCATCAAGTTTTCATTTCATCTGCAGAATTTTTTACTGATGACACTTCTGTTTGTAGTTTCTTCTTTCTGCTCTCATTTCCCCTGTATTTTATTGGATGTCCATTGCACTATTTCTTTGAGCTCATTGAGCATCCTTACCATTTCATCTCTGAATTTGTTATCAGAGATTATGTGGGTATAACCTGGGGCTTCAGGGCCCTTTTTCTTCATCCACTCCTTGCGATGGGGATCTGCATGGAGTCTGGAATCCATTCCCTCACTACGATTGTGCCTGGGGTGGAGGAGCAATGTGTTGGTACGGTTCCTAAGGTCATAGTTCTAGTTCCCTTGTCCCATTGCTGGCTTTCACACGTCTAAGAAACATAGACCTCCCCTCTCACCTAGGCACTTTATCTTGGCACCAGGGGCTGAGTAGGGGGTCTTTCTGTTCACTGTCATTTGTGCTGCTTAGGAAACCCTTAAAATTTTTTTTTAAATTGTATGATATCACCGTGAAATAGACAATCACAAAGCCGTTTATGATTGGGTTTCAGTCATACAGTGTTCCAGCACCCATCCCCTCACCAGTGCACATTTCCTACCACCAGTGTTCCCAGTTTCTCTCCCCACACCCTGCCTGTCTCTATGGCAGACACATTTTTCTCTCTCTTTTTGTGCATTGTGGTTTACAGTATATTCAATGAGGGGTTATCATGTATATATATATACCTTTATCTATTTTCAATACTCAGTTCTAGTCTAGTGTTATCATTTCCACTTGTTGACAAACTAGTCCCTTCGCCCTTAGTTGTGGGGGTGATAGAAAAAAAATGTACGGCCACGATCGCCTCCCACCCCAGAGTCCTTGAGCCCGTCTTCATCTTCATCGTCATCTGGTCCCAAAGCCACACAGATGAGCCACAGCCCCCTTTCCGGTTGGATTTCAAGTGTGCTGTTTTTCTGGGATCTCTGGCTCAAGTGGGGGAGGTGCTAGCATGAGTGACAGTTAACCAAGCCACCCCCCCCCACAAGGCCCCGGCGACCCTGAGCTGGCTGAAGCAAAAGGCTCTACCAGAACAGTAGTTTTGGAAGAGAGAGAGAGAGAGAGAGAGAGAGAGAGAGTGAGTGTGTGTGTGTGTGTGTGTGTGTGTGTGCATACATACATACAGACACACAAACAGAAACACAGAAGCTTAACAGTTCTGTAATGATGCTTCAAAGTTTTTGGTTTATTGGTTGCTTAAGCCAAACTAGATAGACTCACTAATAATCCTGATTCAAACACGGAACCCATCAAAACATTCTTATAATTGTTGTGTTATATATACAAAGTTATGATATAGTTTAGTGAAAATTATTAAAATGTCATATTAATTCTCTAGAGCATGGAGGGGAAGCGGAATGTTTGTGCCTGAGGCTTTAGGGTATTTATGACATTTATTGGCCATATGCTACAAGAAGACTGCCTGAGGGCACCGGAGAAAAGCAGACATGGGCCCATCCCATCATGTGCAGTGGCCAAACTGCACACTGTTTCTGCCTTTTCTCTAGAGCCTGTTCTCCTGTATGGGTGTTGCAGATTTTGTTTCCTGACATTCTATAAAATTAAAACTTTGAACTAGAACAGCGTGCAAGTTCTTTTGACCAATAATATTGTGTTTTCATTGTTAAGAATTATAATTTTTATCTAATCACAATTTCTGTGATTTTTCACACTTGCAATCCTTACCAGCTTTATCCATTCTTCTGTATCCCTGAATTTTCTATATTGCTGTATCTCAGTTGAACAGATCATCAAAGACAGTTTGCCGTTACATTTCCATATAAGTACTGTGTGCTAACCGATTGCACTGCTTCAGCTCTGCCATTATATTTCCAAGGATCATGACATGGATGTAATGTTCCCAGTTATCCATTTTTGGGGGGTGACTGCCTTTATTTTTATTTAACCAAATGGTAGTTTGGCTAATTATAGGGCTGGTGGGGGAGGGGGTGGCCACTTCTGGCTTAGGGTATGGAATTATCCCCTTTGGTCCCCAGGGGACAGTTCTCAGTTGGGGATCAAACCTGTCAGCCAGTATACAAAGATTTTGGTAGAGCCCTTTAAACCATCCCCTGATCCTAATTCTAAGATTTGATCCCTGCCTTTTCATTTGTAGATGTTATTCCAGTGTCTTCTTGCATTGAAAATCATGGATTAAGTTTTTTCTCTCCTTTTATTTTCATCCCATTACAATACTTCATCCCCATCCCATAGTCACTATTCACCTACATGTCTAAAGCACTTGATTGTTTTGGGGGGGTGCGCCAGTACGCACTGCTTGGGGAGAGGGTGGAGCTTGAGGGGCCAGGATGTGCTGGGATCAAGTTCGGCGCGCGCCGTAGTGCAGTTTCTCTGGCCTAAGGATTCTCTGTCCCTGAAGTTCAGTAATATCTTCTCTCAGCTAAATGTTTTGAATATTTTTTTCTGGGACAATGTAAATATGTACTTTCAGTTCTGAAATTTAGGTATTTATTTTACTTGTGGCTCCCATTAAATTCTTGTTTTGTTTCTGTATTTTCTACTAGTAATATTTTGTATTTTGTTTTTATTTGGAGGGCACAATTAGTGCTGCTCAGGGACTGCTCTTGCTTTGGGACTCATAAGAGTTCTATTAACTTGACTCTTCTCCATCTATTTTTACCATCTTTGATTATGATTTTCCACTTAATTGTAGGCTATTTCCCTTTACCCGTATCTTACTCAATGAACAAATATATTAAACTTGAGTATCGGCCTAGGTAATATAAATAAATGAAAGGTAATATAAATAAATGAAATTCTAGCCTTCACAGAGTTTGGCGTGTTTTGTTTTGTTTTTTTGGTCTTTGTACTATACCCAGTTGTATTCAAGGCCCATTTCTGGCTCTGTTTAGGGATTACTCTTGACAGCCTGACTGTGTTTGGGGCATCATATGTCCTGCGAGGCTACAAGCAACGCAGCCATTGTCTTACTGTGTCTCTGAACCAAGATACATTTTGTTTGTAGTGATACTTGCTGTTGAAAGTTAAGGAAGGATATATTGAGTAGATTTCGGTTACTATTTCATATTACGTTATCAGGAAAGAACTGAGCGCTAAATGGCAGTTGAGCAGATAACTGAAGGAAGTAGGGAAGCAGGCCTTAGAGCGTGCAGATGGAGGGGCTACAAGCATCTGGAGGTGGTAGCAGGTTGGAGATAAATGAAAATCGCATTGAGACGGAGCAAAGAAGTGGCATGGATTCAGATTTGTGTGGACTGGGTTACCGTCAAAGCTCGATTTGAAGTGAAAACCACTGTAGAGTTTTGAGGAACGATTTGGTCTGACTTTGACTCTTTATAAAATCCTAACTCTGGCTTCAGATTTTTAACTGTTTTACGTTATGTTTATTCTGCTTCTTCTTTGTTTCTAGGCTGGGTTTTGTTTTCCTTTTTGCTTTCCTAAAGTCTGCCATCTCTCCTCTTTGTATTTACAGCCTTACGTCTTCTTAAAGCCCTTCATTTTGGTCTCTCTTCAGAGCTTAACTTTTATGAAGTTGCAAACAAGCTAATTCTCAGATTGGTCTTCTCTTTTCCTAGAATAATTTCTTTCAAATGTACCTATTTAGTTTCCTTTAATAAACTCTGCTGTATACTTTCATTGTCATTCTGTATTGGATTTTTATTATTGTAATTTATCTTTGGAGTTTTATGCTTCTCTTCAGAACAGCTATTTGCTAAGGAATGGAGGAGGGGCAATGAGTGAGCGCCAGTTGTGTTTGCTTCTTCAGTAGCACTTGGTCCAACTGCGTTTCCATCTGCAGAGCAGGTTTCCCATAGTCCTTGATGCTTTTGCTACGGTAGAAGTAACTCAGTAGCTCCATAAAGCATCGGTTCTTACCTAATGATCTGGTGATTGGCTGGTTTTTATTTTTATTGAGTGAAGCAAGATACTTTTTTATTGAAATATGAGGAGCAAGAGAGAAAGAAACTGTTGAAGAGAAAGCACAGGTTTCTTCAGAGTAGAAGCCACTGCATGACTGATTGGTGATTACTCTCGAGGCTCCTCTAGAGACGCAGACTCCTGCTCTGGGCCCCTGCAGGCCAGCCCAGTTTGTTCTTCCGAGTCATTAAGTTCTCTAGAGAGCTGCTGCTGGACTATGTGGTCCCCAGCTCTCTGGGATTGGGCACGGAGGAAGGTACCTGCTTTCTCTCCTGAACGCACAGGCCTTCCTCTCCCCACATCTTTCCAAATGCATTTCAGTGAAAACATTCTTGCTTCACAGAGAGGGGGCGGGGCACATGGATTATGTGTGGAAAGTCTTAGAAGATTCCGGTATCCTTCCTAAGATCTGAAGGAGTTTCACTTACTGTTCTTCCTCATTTTAGTACACATGTTGCTGTATTTGGTAGAAATTCTTTTTAGTTTGGTTTGTGGTTTCAACGGTTTCCTCCTTGTATTGAAGATGGTTTTTTAATGTTCTAGTGATTTTTTTTTTTCATTTAAATTGAAATGCAATCCTTAACCCGTAGTCTGGAACTGGTTCTTCGGAAATAAAATATTTACATATGATGTAATGTCAAGATTTTTAAGTGATGTTTCTAATACATATAGTAGGTGATGCTTAGATATATTCAAGGTATTCTAGTTAAGAAAACTAAGGCAACTGGGATTAACTGGAAATTGAAATTGTACTGCCAGTGCTAGAACTAGAATATAAATGTCCAGCCAGTTTGCCTGAAGTCTGCATTCTGAACTCGGTTGCAATTTGAAACTATCATTTGTTAATTGTATTGTATCTCCCTTTTATTTTGCCACCACCACCCTGTTTAATATTTGCTGAAATTAATATAGGCAACGACTTTTGTTGAATAGTAAGATTGAGTTTTTTGATTAGCTAGGCAGCTATTTATTTTATGCTTGATTTAAAGCTCTAGGCTTAGCAGTACCTGATTATTTCCACTATGAGATGATTAAATAACTGCCATATAGAGGAGACTTGTCAAAATTTGATTTGATTGGCCTTTTATAGAAAATAGTCTTTAATATTCATGTAAATTTTATATTTCTGTTAGTACTAGACTTAAGATTTGTAATTTTTTTTTTTTTCCTTTTGCTTTTTGGGTCACACCGGCAATGCTCAGGGGTTACTCCTAGCTGCACTCAGGAATTACTCCTGGTGGTGCTCGGGGGGACCATATGGGATGCCGAGGATCGAACCTGGTCGGCCGTGCAAGGCAACTGCCCTACCCGCTGTGCTGTTGTTCCGGCCCCTAATTTGTGATTCTTGAAAGTTTAAACACGGGTATGTTAGTTTGCTGGAACTGCCAACACAAAGTACCACAAGTTAAGGGACTTAAACAACTCATTTATTTTCTTCCCATTCCTTCTGAAGAGTGTGAGGGAAGGACAAGTGCCAACTTATTCCCCAGTTTGTAGATCACCACTTATCCTGTGTCTTCGCTTTGTACACGTCTGTCCAACTGCTTTCTTCTTATAAGGATACCAGCTGCGTTGGACTAGGCACTGCTACCCCATGACCTTATATTAACATAATTGCGTCTATAAAATCTCTCCAAATAAGGACACATTCTGAGGTGTTGGAGTTAGGACTTAAGCATGGGAGTAGGTAGGGGACACTGGTCAGTGCTCTGAACTAACATTCCTAATACCTTCCTTCTGTGATTTTTTTTCCCCTCATTTTCAAAACTGTCAGCTTATCGTTTGCTTGCAGTATTATGTCATGTGGGGATTTGGCTTCACACCTTTCTTTACGTATCATACCTGCTAGTCATCACAATACCATCTTAAAAGAGAGAATGCAGCAGTTCTTACTGGCTTTCTTTTCCTGTGTTAAAGGGAGAAAATGGAAATGTTACTGCATTTTGCTCCCAACCTGGGAGTGTGAAGTTTTGGCGCTGCTTTTGGTAGGCAGCCAAAGGAAAGCATGATTCCCAGTTTGGGGAAGGAGGATGAAAGTGTTTGCTCCTGGGCAGCCTGAACACAGGCCTTCTTTTCCTTTGACTTAGGAATAGAAAGAGAACTAGTCTCTGCAAATGAAAATTTTGGAAAATTAGTGGAATTATTAGTAATTATTACAGACTTGGAGGAAAATAGAAAGAATTTTAATGTTGTCTACATCAGGGGTTGACTTTTTAAAGCGCTATATCGATGCTAAGTTACTTCAAGTCTTCTTTCATAATATGAAAGTTATATTGAGACTGGAGTGAATAGGTGCAGCCATGCTGTAAAATGTATTTATGAACAGCTGGCAGAGAGAACGGCTCCATTAGAGCCTATGCTTCACGTGCTGAGCCTGGGCTGGGGTCCTGGCTCTGCCAACTCACTGCCCCGAGTAGCCCCCAGCTGCTGCTGGGTGTGGTCCCCAAACCAAGTAAATCAAAGAGCTAACTGCCTGCCTGCGCTAAAATTTAAATGCCCCTGGCACGGATGAAGGTACTACCTCATTATTTCATGTAAAAGCTGGGAAGATATTAAGTGTGAGATCACTTATTCTATCCTGAAATATGTTAGAATGTCATAACTGGAAGTGGGTCTTAGAGTTCATTGAACACAGTCCTTACTAACTGGTAATTAAGATTTTTTAAAAATCAAAGACTTGACTCAGTGACTGATTAGTGTGGAGAACGCTGGTGAGTTGCGTGTCTTGCAGAAACCCAGAGCCAAGGGGGATGCTGTTGAATTACTTGACTGTAGAGCTGGTGACCCCTCATCTCGGGGCCTGTGCTCCATTGTCTCCACCGCTCTTACATACTGCTCTAGTTGAAGCAAAATGAAGGTCTAGTTGCTGGGAGACCGGCCCCAGGAGCACCAGGCTTCCCAGGCTAATGATGGCGTAGCCATTGTCACGTCACACAGTTCCAGGTTCCCCTGACTGCCTTCTCACAAGTCCAGACCTCTCTTCACTGGTACTGCCATCTGGAACCAGACTACATACAGTGTAAGAAAATCAGGTTTAAAGAAAATGACTTTTCTTTATTAGAAGATAAGTTAAGTGGCTAGCCTTACTTTTTTTTTTAATCTTACCTTAATTTTTCTTTTTCTTTAAACAGCTATCATTTCAGGGCTCAGAGAGGTAGTTTGAGCGGTAGAACACCTGTCTTTACTAGATGCGACTCCCGCTCAGTCAGGAAGACAAAACAAACATCATTTAAGGGTTGATACAGGAAAACAAAACAAACATCATTTCAGGGTGATACATAGCTTAGTAGTCTGGGGTCCTGGGTCTACTTAATCCCTGGGACCACAGATAGAAAACTTAACATTTTAGTGTACTTTTTTTTTAAAGAAAATATGGTTAAGTTATTGAAAGATTGGATGAAAGGAAACTAATCTGACTTTTAAAATTCAAATTATGGTATCAAATAGCTGAAATCTGTTTGGGTGACCTGCAGATGATTAATATTTTAATTAGAAGTGTAATCTTTTTTTTTCTTTTTTGGGTCACACCCGCAATGCTCAGGGGTTACTCCTGGCTCTGCACTCAGGAATTACTCCTGGCAGTGCTCGGGGACCACATGGGATGCCGGGATTGATCCCAGGCCGGCCGAGTGTGTAAGGCAAACGCCCTACCCGCTGTGCTATCGCTCCTGCCCCTAGAAGTGTAATCTTATTTCTGCCCTGGGAAGGCAAGTCCAGATTCAGGTATCTGATGTGATACTATATTGATTCTGGCCTCTGGGAATATGCATACTAGGTAAGAAGTAGAATGGGATTGAGGAAGGAAAGAATTTAATTATACAGTTGTGGATTTTAAGTGTTTCCCGGTTAAGGGGAGGAGGACACGGATGGAAGGGACAGATCTGGGCTCACCTAGAGTCGGGGCAGTAAGACTCCAGAGTGTGTGCCTTGAAGCATTGTCTGGGAGCCCTATCATTAACCGTAGTAACAGTATTGTAAATCACAGTGTCTAGAATTTAAAAATAATAATTGTTTGGTTCTAAGAGCATCAACAGAAAAATCGCTGCCCTGCCATAACGATTAGTTTGCGATTTGCGCATTCTGTATTATAACACTAGAAATTGGTTGCAAAGTAGAAAGTGTTGCAGGAACAAAACCATTGCAGCTCACATCAGATTCGGATGTGCACACCCCAGATTCATCAGAAGTCAAGACTGGAGGTAACTGGATCCTGTTCTATACAGAGAGCTCCAAAATTAGCAACACACTCACACACACAACATCTCAGTAATGAAAAGGACATTTCCAAAATAAAGTTAACAATCCAACAGCTGAAAGCTAGCACAAGAACTAACAATGATAATGGAGATAGAGCCTCTTAAAACACAAAGTGGTCTTTGTTAGAGCAGAGAGGTGCCCCAACTTGCTTGTCCCGCTGCCCTTTTCAGGGGATAGGTACTCGGCACCTCAGGTCTACCTTCTGTCAGCTAACAGAAACTGCCCCGCAATTGCTGTCTGAGTCTACTTGCACTGACTTAGTCCCAAGCAAGGTATTAAAACATTTGATTTTTTGCTGTCAGGAAGAACACATCCTTTGACAAAAGGTATACGTATCTTATGAAAAGATTGTGATCAGATGTCTTCAGATCTCAGTGTGCTGATCTTCCCACAAATAAGCATCGTTAAAGTCTAAAAAATTTCAAACAAATTGTATCTAATTGTCTTAGTTACAAGTAACAGTGGAGTGTTATCCTTAGCCTGACAATTCTTTGTTACAGAACTCATGTTTTTTAGTAAGTTTGATTTGGTTACGGGAAGCACATGACAAATTTTGTAACGTTTTTTGGGAAGCCTGAGGGCAGCAGTATTTTTAATTTGTGCTCCCAATTATGGCATGAAAATTATACTAACCTGTAAATGTTTCAAATGCTTGTACTATGTAAAACTCATCTCATTTTCTCACGTCTTCAAAACTTTCAAATTTACTTTCAGTGTATCTGTGCTCTGTATACCAGGTATATTTTTTTATATATTAATCTTACTGAGTAAGATCTGCTTTATAGATGAAGCCCAGGTTTGAGGGATAAATTCGTAGTTAGGGTGTTAGAAAGTTCGCTTCTCAGGTTGAGTGCATGTTTTGCATGTGAAAGGCCCAGGTTTAGACCCAGGTTGGATTGCAAATCAGTAAGTTTTAGGTAGGCAGTTACATACTACACTTTTGTCTTAGTAAATGTATTTCCATTTTATTAAGGATATTTATTGCCTGTTGATTTAATGATTTTTTTTCAGCAAAAAGTGAATGACTAGTTTTAAATTATTGCCTCTTTAAACTTTTAAGTACAACCTACAAAGTTTATGTTGGTTCATTTCTTTCTCTTTTCATTTTCTTACTAAGTCTAGTAGTTGAATTCATTCTATACAATAACTTTATAGTGCATTTTAACCATTATTAGAGAACTCGATATTATATTGCTTTATAAAATAATTCATTAGTGAAAAAATACACTGAAGATTTGAATGGTCCATGCTGTATATCTGAATATTATATTAACCTAAGTATGTGCATTTTAACATAATAACAGTGGACTAATGAACTTTACTTTGGATATGCTCTGTATAAAGGTGGCTTTTTAATATTTATATGCACAGAATGTTTCTTTTATTACTAAAAAGACCTGAAACTTACTGGATAGTTATATCAATTTTAAAAGATACTCACTTTATAACTTAAGAGTAATTATTAAGCACTGAAAAATGAAGTCCCATTTTAAAATTGTTATTTACACAATTTGGACTTATATATAACCATCATTTCAGGAGATTTATTTAAAACATTTTATGCAAAATATTTCAATTTATTTTTTTCTTCTTGTTGCAGGAGCTAGAGTTAATGCCAAAGACAACAAATGGTTGACACCTTTACACAGAGCAGTTGCATCTTGTAGTGAGGTATGAAATTTCTAAGTATATATATTGTGCATCAGGGGACTGGAGAGGGAGTATAAGGGGTCACTGAGATGCTGACCTTGCCAGTGGCCAACCCCACGGGAGTATAAGGGGTCACTGAGATGCTGACCTTGCCAGTGGCCAACCCCAGAGGGAGTGGAAGGGGTCACTGAGATGCTGACCTGCCAGTGGCCAACCCCACAGGAGTATAAGGGGTCACTGAGATGTTGACCTTGCCAGTGGCCAACCCCACGGAGTATAAGGGGTCACTGAGGTGCTGACCTTGCCAGTGGCCAACCCCAGTTTGATTCCAGGCACCACACGGTTCCCTGAGCACCGCTGAGCACTGCATCTTCAGGATGAATCCTGGCCTTCTTGCCAGGAAGTCTTTCTCCCTGGCCTTCTGAGCAGTGCTTGGAGGGTCCTCCCAGCATACCTCCTAGTAACCGCTAACCTCCACTAGCTCCCAATCCCCAGTAACCCCAAAATATTAAGTAGGTCTGAGTTTATGTCCAATTTTTTTTTCAAAAGGTGGAAAATGTAATTGATACTATGTAGTCTGGTTCTTTCACTTTCAAATATTGTAAAGTTTTTTTCTTTTTATGTTTTGTGACTAATGCCTTTTGAACAATCTGAAGAGCAGAGAGTAAAAATCCCTTTTCCATGAAAAACATTTTTTGCCTTACAGAATTCACTGGGGCTCTTCTGTACACATTCGCAGTAGGCTAATAGACTAGTTGCACAGATCTGCTGATTGTGATTAAGAGAAGCGTTAGGGACTAAGGAAGCAGCTCAGATCCGATCCCTGGCACCGCACGCTCTCCACTTTCCCAAACTGTGAATGTGTCACTTGGCCAAACACTGAGCCATCAAGCTCACACTACTCGGTAGCTCTGCGAGTGGCTCCCAGGTTCCTGAGAACCAATAAAACGAAAGGAGATAACCTCAGCAGTGCATCTTGAGGAATTAAAATATTGTTAATTTAAACACTGGGATTTGTTTCTCCCCCTCCCCGACTTTTTGGGTCACACCCAATGGTGCTCAGGGGTTATTCCTGGCTCTGCACTCAGGAATTACTCCGAGCAGTGCTCGGGCACTATCTGGTATTGCTCTGACCCTCAAAAAATATGTTTCAAATGGTCAGAGAGATTGTACAACATGTGGGTGCATGCCTTGCTTATGCCGCCCCTGGACCAGTTCCCAGCACCTCTCGTGGTCTCCTGAGCGTGATCCCTGAGCGCACAGCAGAAGTGTCCTGAGCACTGCCAGGTGTGGAACCCCTCTTTCTCCAAATTGCTTGATCTCATGTTTTGTCCATTCTAAGCATGTGACTTATATTGTGGGCAGAACACCAACTTATAGCACCCTAATGTTTGCTTTTCAAGTTAATGGGTATTTTTATATTGTTCATTTCTAATAGTCTTCATGATACTCCCTGTATGGTAGATATTTTAAAGAAATTGTATCATAAATTTGTTCAGAAATCACTTAAGTGTTGAGGAGCAGAGATAGGACAGAAACCTGGACTCTCTTTTTTTCTCTGTCCTTTCATGCCTTCCAGAAATGTGTTGAATACTTTTTAAATGATTATGCCCAAGGAATCCACTTTACCTATCCTATGACAGTTGATGGTTATTGAAAAAAATATTAAGTATGAAAATATAAGCTTTATCAGTTGTTACTCCAGTGTGTCCTCGGTTTTTCAAGTTGTTACTAAGATTATAAAGTATATACTGCTGCTACTTTTCAGCTTGGTACCAAGTGATTCTGAAGAAGCAATCGGGACTTTACTATGTGCCTCTAAAGAATGTTTATTGAAGAAACCAGGGCTAGGCTTCTGTTTCAGTTTATCTTTTTTATTCTTCGTTGACATCTACATCTTGAACCTAGGACAAGAGTTAAGAGAATGAAAAGACACAAGGGAAAATGACCCTAACAGGCAGCTGCTAACCAGAGCCTTCTAATTGGGAGGCGGGTGGAACAGTGGACGTTCTCAAGGACATCTCTTCATGCAGGTCTAGATGGTCATTGTGCTGATGAACTGTAGAAACTGGAGTTAGAAAAATTCGCTTCATGCTATAACTCATATTTCCGTAACTATGTGATCTAAGACAAACCTGGGGATTACTGTGAAATCTTAGCTATGTTAACCCAATACTTTGTATTCTGAAATTCTATATTAATTAATCAGTAATTAATGCGATTACTGGTTTGTAAATAAGTTCCTTTTAAAAAAAAAGGCAGCCTGATACAGTGGTGGAGGGTATGTTGTTGGAATATATATGAAATCCTATCATTAACAGTATTATAAACCAGTGCTCAAAGCCGCCTGAAAGATAAGGCGAAGCACTTGCTTTGCATGCAGAAGGCCCAAATCCAGTATCCAGCACCCAATAATCCCCTGAGTATAGCCAGGAGTGACCCCAGCACAGAGCCAGAAATAACCGCTAAGTAAGTACAGCCCAAGAAACAACAAGGCCGGTAAAGAAGATAAATACTACCTTCATTGAGACCAAACCTATTCATGTTCATATTTCATATGGCTCCTGAGAATATAACTTAAAAATAGTGGAGCTTTGTCAAATTAAGACTTCAGAAAGAATACTTTGTGTATTACAATCACAAGTTCTTTAAATTAGAGGAAGATTGCAGGTTTCATTAGAAAGCCTTACAACCCTCTGACAAAAATGAAGAATGGAGACAATATGCTTCCTGACCTTTCAAACTGGACTACAAAAACTGTAGTAAAGCAATATGATATTGTCTAAAAATAATGCAAATCAGTGGAATAGAAATGAGAATTAAAAATCCTCATAAATGGTGTTGGACAAACTGCATAGTCATTGCACTTGATCACTTGAATCCCGTTATTCATCGATTTGCTCGAGCGGGCGCCAGTAACATTTCCATTGGACCCTATCACGTGCCAATGTAGCCCAATGGCATCTGGTTGATTCAGGAATATGAAGAGCCTCAAACCGTTCCTTCAGGGTCTTGACAAGGAAGTCTGACCATCTTGTAGGTGGGTGGCCACGTGATCTTTTGACATCCCGTGGGATCCAGTCGGTAATGGCTCTAGTCCAGTGATTGTCTCCAAATCGCATTACATGTCCAGCCCATCTGATTTTCGATGCCTTGGCAAACGAGACAGCATCCCTGATTATGGAATAGCGACGGAGGTCAGAACTCCGGATTCCTTCTCTCACTTGAGTGAGGCGTGATATTCCAAGCATAGCTCTTTCGATTCCTCTCTGGGAGACCCGAATAGCATTCTCATCCTGCTTTTGTAGGGCCCAGGTCTCTGAGGCGTATGTTAATGCAGGGAGAATGGCGGAGTCAAAGAGATGTGCCCGGAGCCGGGAGGTTCTTTGTCTTTAGCTATTTCTTCGATGCCTTTGAAGGCATTCCATGCTGCTCTCTTCCTCCTGCGCAGCTCAGGTTTTAGGTCGTTCATCATGTTGATTTCTCGACCTAGGTACACATAACTGCTGCGTTCAGAGATGTTTGTTCCATTGAGAGTGAATGGGGCCTCTGGTGGAACTAGTTCATTCTTCATAAACATAGTTTTCTTTAGATTCAGCTGTAGACCTATCTTTCCACATTCTCAGTCGAAGTCAGCCAGCATTTGTGCCGCTTGGCTAATGTTTAGTGTTATTAGAACGATGTCATCAGCGAAGCGGGGTGGGTGTAGTTGCCGACCATCTATCTTCACTCCCATTCCTTCCCATTCTAATTGTTGCATGATGTTCTCGAGGGTGGCACTGAAGAGTTTTGGTGAAGTGGTATCACCCTGTCGAACTCCTCAGTGTCATTGCAAAATGATGAAATTTGTTCATTTTCTCAAACCATGCACAAAAGCTAAGTCAAAATAGATTAGACTTGGATGGTTCAGAACGACAGAATTATAGTGAAGGAGACAATCAAAATACTTCACAATACTATATTCCATGATGTGACAGATAGCTAATACACAATATTTTGTTTTCTCACAGAACTTGACAGAAAACAGATAAACCCTTATTAAGGGGTGGGGGGTATGAGCAACTTAAAGATACTTCATCAGAGAAGGCATATTTACGGCCAGTGGGTGTGTGAAAAATGCTCATTTTCAGGGAGATACAAATCAAATGAATAATGACATCAGTTTCGAGGATGTGTCAGGGAGCTGCTGGGGTCCCCAACAGTACCAGGACAGAAGTTCTCTTCTACCTCCGGGGCCACCCGGGAACAGATGAAAACTCACAAGTCTGGCGCAGTTCCAAAAAGGCTTTTAAAAGTACAAAAGCTCTACCACCACAGTCCAATATAATGAACTCTAGCTCTGGTCAGAACTTAGACCATACAAGAGAGCCCAAGTCTCCTACCAAAGAGAGAGGATCTCACCCGAGAGGAGTGCAGAAGGGGAAAAGGCGAAGGGGCCTCAAGTCAGTCCCCTTATATACACCAAAGTAATCCTATCTGTTGACAGGGAGTGTCCTGTCAACAAAGAACCCTAAACAGCTTATAGCAGGGTGGTGCCACACCCTATTATAGATATAAAAAGAGTTACACCGAGGGCTAAACCCTTCTGAGATTATCTCTTATGTAAAACACTGGAGAGAAGGGGGCTGATATAAAGTAATACATCTTAATTTCATGGGCTTCATGTAATCTAGATGGTACCCACAGGGTCCTTCTTATTTATTATCTGCACCAGGGTGATTCTGAGGATCTTGTTCTCTGTATACTGAAAGGGTCACACTCGCTTGCTTGAGAGAAAACTAGTATGATCCTTCCTATAATCTTAAAGATAGTCTCAATGTAGCCAGGGTGGTAGTCTCCTGGTAAATTGTAACTGTCCCACGCTGGGTGCAGTGGGTATAAAGAAGAGCTGTGCCCAATCTAGAAAACATAGAAGTCTTAGTAGATGTATAATAAGTCAGAAGTTATTCAGAGTCAAGGTAACTTCTGTAACTGCCACACCCTCTAGCAGTGTTTACGTAGAAGAGAGATCTCATTAGAATGAACCTTAGCTTAAGATCATGTAAATAGATTAAGCTGTGAGTTGGTAAAAGCAAAGCTCCCAAACTAGCTAAGCCTGTCAACCAACAAGGATGACTTACATCAAAAGGCCAGAGAAAAGTATCACTTCACTTCTATCACTTGTCTTCCCATTGTTCATCAATTTGCTCGAGCGGGCATCAATAACATCTCCATACGTCCTGTCGCAGCCAAGTGTAACTCAAGGGCATCTGCTTGCTGCAGGAACACGAAGAGCCTCAAACCATTCCTTCAGGTCATGGGAATGAAGTCTATAATTGTTACTGGTTTTTGGCATATCAGATACAATACGGGTAGCTTGCCAGGCTCTGCCGTGTATGCCAGGCACAGCATAATATCCTGTATAATTAATTTAATTCCATGTCAAAACCTTGACATGGTTTTGACAGAGAAAAGTATTGGTGGGATTGTGGGGGAAAGGAAACCTCATGTATTGTTGGTGGGTTACAAAAGTTGATTTTGTTTCTAGGGAAGTAAAATAATGTCTCCAAAAAATTAATATAGATGAGCCAGCAATTCCATTCCTAGGTATCTAAAGGAACACAAAATTGGAAAGATAAATATACATATATGTTCATCGCAACACTATTTACAATTGCTAAAATATGGGAGCAATCAGGTGCCCCCTAACAAATGAGTGAGTAAAGAAGATAAGCAGCCCTGAGTCGGTCCCCGAAGTCCTGTAGACACAATTGAGTGAATGCTATGTGGTCAGTGACTTCGGTAGGTTTCCAGAAACCACCAAGTTGAGTGGACACAGTTTTGAATAATCTCACTCATTTTGGATATAAAGAAGCCAAAAAAATAAATAAAAACAAAATACACCAAAACTGCGCTGGTCTTCCTCAGATGGCGTGGGAGGAAGCTCTTTGATAAAGGAAACAGTCCTGTCGATTGATTACCACAAACATGTGGGGAGTCAGAGGTTAGGTAAGACAGAGAAGGGAACAGTGTGTTAATAATTGTCAAAAGTGCTAAACCAACCTAGAACTGAGCATTGAATACAGGCAAAAAACATGATAACCTCTAAATGTATGTATTACAATCCACTATGTGTAAGAGGGGGAAGAGAGAAAGTGAAAGAGAGAAAAAGAGAGGCTGTCTCGGTGGGGGAGGGAATCGGGGACATTGGTGGTGGGAAATGGGCACTGGCGGAGGGATGGGTGCTGGAACACTGTATGACTGAAACCCAAACATGAACATCTCTGTAATTGTATATCTCACAGTAGCATAATAAAATATTTTTTAAATGGAACCCTAATTTCTGATTACATTTGCTTTAGTTACCTTCCAAGAGCTTGTCTCCAAATACTGTTTTAATTTGCTGTTATGACTTTGACAGATCACCAAGGACACAATTAAGCTTTAAAATTTGGATGTCTTGCGTCTAGTCTGTTAGTGTTTATAACCTTGAGGTCTAGTCTTCCCTGCCATCACCTGCCATAAACTGTGTTTATTCTGTTTGAAAGTCATGCCAAGCAGGCTCGAGCTTACTCCAGCTTCTCAGGGATCATACTTTGCTGGGCCCAGAGGGCGAGTTTGGGTGCCAGAGATAAAACACTTGTTGACTGCATGCAAGTGCCCTACCTGTTAGACTGTCTGTTCTTTTTGGTGAAAAAGATGTTTCAATTTTTGTTTCTGCTAATGGCTCATTCCCCAGATTTTTAGAAGGTTTACTATTTGCATTTGAATTCCCGTGCAGGAAGCAAACCTGTCATGATTAGTATTGTGTTTGCCCAATTTATCAAACGATAAGCTCTTCATTTTATTCTAGTTTATAATGTACCTACTAATAGATCCAGTATAGTTGGTTTTGTCTCTTAAGTTACAGAATACTATTTTCAAAGATGAAGATGATGAATCCGTACGGTGTTTGTACCTTGTTGTCCATAATTTTGGTTTAAAATTTCTCTTTGTATCCTCCCCATATTCTGTTTGTGATTCTGTTTGTGATCGAAGCATCTTAAGTTTGCTGTTTTGAGTTCTCATAAATATATATATTCATACGACTGTTCTCAATCAAGAAATGGAAGCTCTTCATTGCTCTGGTGTATTCCTTGTGTTCCTTTATAATCGCTGCCTCAGAAGCAACTGTTCTGATTTCTCTTGTCACAGAGTAATTTTTCCTATTAGAGACTTTTATAAAAATGGAATCTGGGGCCGGAGCGATAGCCCAGCGGGTAGGGCGTTTACCTTGCAGCGGCTGGCCTGTGCCGGCCTGGGTTCGATCCCCGGCATCCCATATGGTCCCCGAGCATCACCAGGAGTAATTCCTGAGTGCAGAGCCAGGAGTAACCCCTGAGCGTCGCCGGGTGTGACCCAAAAAAGCAAAAAAAAAAAAAAAAAAAAAAAAGGAATCTGATATGGGGCTGGAGAGATAGCACAGAGGATGAGGTTCTGGTCTTGCACACAGCTCAATTGAGTTCGATCCCCAGTACCACATGTGGCCCCAAAGCACTACCAGGAGTGACCTTTGTGTCCAGAGCCTGTTATAAGCCCTGTAAACTGCCAGTTGTGGCCTAACAACCAAAATATAAAGAAATGGAATCTTTTGGAACTGTACAGAAAGCACAGAGAATGCAGGGATCAAGGCATTTGCCTTGCAGGTAGTCTTCAGCACTGGTGGGTGTTGGGCGGGAGGAGAGAAGAGAGAATCCTACACCGTACGGGTATTTGTCTATCTCGGTCTCTGTCGTTCAGCATAACGTTTTTGAGATTTGTCCATGTTGTGTATCTTCTTATTCCTTTTTATTACTGAAATTCCATTGTATACTATAAAGATGAACATTTGTGTTTTCTGGTTTTTGAGTCTAATAAATTAAGTAAACTATGAGCATCAGCCTTCCTTCCCCCAACTCAGAGTGGAATTATGGGGTCACCAGCTAGACCGCCCTCATCATAGATTACTGGGCCTCTTCCAGTGTTAGCCAGACCTACTTAAAGTTTTCTTTGTGGATGCACAAACATGCGTGTATAGCAAAGTGGTTTTATGTAGGAGATAGAAGCAGAGTAGTGAGTTCTCGTAAATAAAGAATGTTCTGGAAGTTGGCATGTGCAGCCATCCAGAATGGAGCAGCAGCTTGGCCGGCGTGAAGAGGAGTGGGCAGAAGGTATTTTTCCTCAACGGAGAATAAGTTTTACTGGACCTGAATTATTAAACTGTGCAAATGACATCAGTAAGATAATTCTGTTCTGGTCCTCATTTTTGATGGTGTTTGCTATTCAAAGATTAAAATTTCATTGTAGGAATAATATTTTTTGCTCAGTTGCTTTCTGATTATGTTTCTCAGTGTTGATAGTAGAGTAGATTCCTTAGGATCTTGCCGTTGCCAGATTCATTGATGGGTTCTAGTGTTTTCCTTTTTGCTTTGGGGGGCAAAGTCCCTTTGTCCAGTAAACTCATTTTTTGGTTTTGTTTTGTATGTTTTTTGTGAAACAAGATAATTTTATTAAAATTTGCTTTGATGTGACTAGAGAAATGAAGGGGACTTTGTGCTCAAGTGAGAACACTGGCTTCTCCAGAGTGGACAATAAACGCCAAAATTACCTTAATACCAACTTTCCTTTTTCAGTACCGCAGAAAAGACTTGTCTCCCTTGCTTCAGTGAACTACACCATTGATTTTTCATTTTGTAAAATGCAGCATTCATAATACTTTAGGGAATAATTATGTTTTTAACTTCATATGTCTAGTACAAAAGTGATTATGATTAATCATTCCTTAAGCTTTTAATTTTGCCTATTCTGGTAGAGATTGTTAGACCTTTAATTATAGAGTGAAAGAAGGGACCTTTGTCTTGCTGCATTTCACATAGCTCCAAGTAGTGTTTTTGAAAGCTCAAAACAGTTCTTCCTCTTGGGTGAATTCCTGCTTAAGTAGAGCAGATTTTATCAGCACTGCTTTTGTTTCCTTAAATTTATTTTCTTCACATGTATAAAATTTCTAAAACTGTTACTTCATTGTCTTTCTTAACTTTTATTTTCGTGTGTTTTAGGAAGCCGTTCAAGTACTTGTGAAGCATTCTGCCGATGTCAATGCTCGAGACAAAAACTGGCAGACCCCTTTGCATATAGCTGCTGCTAATAAGGCTGTCAAGTGTGCGGGGCGTTGGTGCCGCTGCTGAGCAATGTGAACGTCTCGGACGCGCAGGGCGTAACAGCTCTGCACCATGCAGCTTTCAGCGGACACAGTGAGGTAAGTGGCAGTCAGGCGAAGCTCCCGCCACCTCACCTCCATCTTTGTTTCGCGGCTCGTAGGAGCTTGCTCTTTTCAGCCACTTGGCAGACCATGGTAGAAAGCAAACAAAAACCTCTTATCTCGCTGATTTTTGCCCTTGGTAGGCATCCAAATGTCTTCTTAAAATAACTCATGGGGCCAGAGCGATAGTCCAGTGGGTAGGGCGTTTGCCTTGCACGTGGCTGACCCGGGTTCGATCCTCGGCATCGCATATGGTCCCCTGAGCACCGCCAGGAGTAATTCCTGAGTGCAGAGCAAGGAGTTGCCAGGTGTGACCCAAAAAGAAAAAAAAATCATGATATACCTTTTCCAGGTTTAGAAATACATTGTGCAGGTAAAGCCTTTGCA
Source organism: Cryptotis parvus (assembly GCA_021461705.1). Lineage (NCBI taxonomy): Eukaryota > Metazoa > Chordata > Mammalia > Eulipotyphla > Soricidae > Cryptotis > Cryptotis parvus. Next base: position 74,829 of record JAJIBD010004796.1, on the reverse strand, counting down.
CCTGAGTTTTATAGTTAACCTGACCATGGGGACAGATGATCTGAAGCAGTGGGAAAAGTTATCTGGGAGATGAAACAGTTTCATTGTGACCTACCAGAGGACAGCAGAGGAAAGATACTAAAAGAAAGATAGTGACAAAAGGGGACATCTTTGAGGCAAGAATTCTTTGTGTCCATTAAAACAGTGTAAGAAGGGGCCGGAGCGATAGCCCAGTGGGTAGGGCGTTTGCCTTGCATGCAGCTGGCCCATGCCGGCCCGGTTTGATCCCGGCATCCCATATGGTCCTCCGAGCACTGCCAGGAGTAATTCCTGAGTGCAGAGCCAGGAGAAACCCCTGAGCATTGCCGGGTGTGACCCAAAAAGCAAAAAATAAATAAATAAATAAATAAATAAATAAATAAATAAATAAATAAAAAGTGTAAGAAAACTAGAATTCACTCCTATAATACAACTATAACACAGTTGTCCTTTTTGTGGTAAGATTAAGAAGATACGTACTTAGAAGATTTAGGGGAAAATAAAAAATGGAAGAGCCATTAAGGACCACTTTTCTAGGTCCATTTCCCCACACCACACTCCCCGGTTTTTTGTTTTGTTTTTGTTGCAGATGCAGAAATTTATAGGGGTAAATTGACATTCCCTAGATTCCAAGGTTGAGAGCTAATGGCTAGAGTTGTTTTGTTATTGTTCTCAGTGTTTGCAACATAAAGAATCCTTGCGTCCTGTGGTTGAGGTCATAAAATATGTTTCTTTCAAATCTGGAATGCTTTTTCCAGTGGGGAACCTATTGTGAGCATTATGTTTGGTGGAATAGAAATATTATTCTTGGCAAGTTTTGAGGTAAGTAGACTATGAATGACCTTGAGGTTTAATAGTTGTGAATTCTGCACGTTTAAAATTAAGGAGAGGGATTAATAAAAGCTAATAAAACTACTTAATAATAAATGTTTTTTGTGTAGAAAGAATATTTATAGGAACATAATCCTCAGAGTATATATGAACTGCATTACTTGGAAATGACAAGATTTTTCAGAGGTTTTTGGAATGGGTTCTTTCAACTGCAGGCATTTCTCATGTCATTGGATGTTTGGTAATAGTTTGGAATAGTCACATTCCCAAATTAGATAATAATTTCAATAAATTATTTTCTTGGTATAAAAAGCTAAAAATAAAGTTGTATTTCTGCTGTAGCCAGTTACATTAGATTAGCACAAATCAAGACCTTCATAATTATTTATATCCGAAAATATGGCAGATGTTTCAGAGGTTAACATGAAGACACCAATTTCTTCTTGGTTATCCTTACTTGCCTACACTAAATGGAATGAATCATTTTGTTCATGAAAGAGTTCTCAAACAGTATACAATTTTAGTAATTTTTCTATTCTTCCTTTTTCCATATTTATTTCTTAAACTATATGCTTACTAAGTTACATATTTTTCTCTCTTGAAGACTTATTAAAGTTTCAGTTATAGAAATGGGAAACAATTTCTGTTAAGTGCCTGTTGTGACCAAGAACAAAGCCTGCAGATTTGTAGGTCCAGAATTGCCAATAAAACAAGTAGAAAAAAAAATTAAGACATTTCAACTTTGTATTTTTGGTAACACTTTTTTAAAAAAAAAATGTATTATACCACCGTGAGATACACAGTTACAAAAGTGCAAAAGTGTTCATATTTGGGTTTCGGTCATACAGTGTTCCAGCACCCATCCCTCCACCAGTGGCCATTTCCCATCACCAGTGTTCCCTGATTCTCCCTCTCCTAGCCTGTCTATGACAGGTAACTCTTTCTCTCTCTCTCTCTCTCTCTCTCTCTCTCTCTCTCTCTCTCTCTCTCTCTCTCTCTCTCTCTCTCTCTCTCTCTCTCTCTCCCTCTCTCTCTCTCTCCCTCCCCCTTCTCTTACTCATTGTGGCTTACAATACATACATTTAGAGGTTATCATGTATATCCTTTTGCCTACTTTCAATGCTCAGTTCTAAGCTGGTATTATTATTTACCATAATTATTGGTACTCTGTTCCTTTCTCTGAATTATCTGACCTCTGACTCCCACACATTTGCAGTAGGTTCTACCCACTGATAAGACCTCCTTATCCATGGTTTGTCTGGCCTTGGATATTGGTCTCATTTGGTAACACTTTCAAGAAAAGGAAAAAACCCACAGTGAGCTTGACAGTAATACAGAATACTTAATAATTTTTGTGATGTTTTATTTGTTAAATTCGCTAGTCTATTTCCTTTTCTACAAAAAAAAAATTGATGTATCACATAGGCTCTTTATAAATGGTTATACATTTGAATTTTGATGGAACCATGTTTTTATTCCAGATAGTCAAATTATTATTGTCTAGAGGCGCCAATATAAATGCTTTTGACAAAAAAGATAGACGTGCTATCCACTGGGCAGCTTATATGGGTATGTACTTTTTCCATCTTTTCCATTTATATACTTAGTAAAAATTATATAATTTAATCTGCTCATTTGATATAATCTCTCTTTTAGGTTAGTAAGAAGTACTCATCTGAATTTGTTTCCCAAATGGAATCAGCCTCATGGTATAGTGGAGGGTGGGTTAGAATTGCCGTAACAGGCGTTCATTTGGTTCAGTCCTTCTATCTGTAAACTATTTGAAATTAACTCTTATTTACCTTTTAAGAAAGGAACATTCTAGATGCAAGATAGCAATACATAATTTAGAGTTGTCATTTGCTAAAAAGTCCATTATTGTACCCATCGTTAAAATAGAAGTTTTGACGATGCATTAGAAAGATGCATTAATAACTACCTAAATAGGCATAGGCTTGTTTATTACTCCAGTAGTAATTTTACTGAAAGAAACTGAGGCTGGGATGGGTTATTTTGCTGTATCAATATGTATGTTTCTTGAAAAAATAAAATCTTAAGTTCTGTCAAATTGTGTACTCCTCAATGAATGGCGTTCAAGGGAAGATAGTCCTAGTGTTGGCCACGCAGAACATAAGCAGCTTTGTGACCAAAACCTTGGTGGATTTCAGAGATGACCTTGCCAGCCAACAAGTAGGATCAGTTTAGTTCAGAATGTTTTTAAGAGGCCGGAGCAATAGTCCAGCGGGTAAGACTTTGCCTTGCACACAGATGACCTGGGTTCCAGCCCCAGCATCCCATATGGTCCCCCAAGCGCTGCCAGGAGTAATTAATTCCTGAGTGCAGAGCCAGGAATAACCCCCTGAGCATTGCTGAGTGTGATCCAAAAAGCAAAAACAAACAACAAAAACAGAATGTTTTTAAGGTCACACTCCCAACCCCTAAGACCAAGCAGATCTCTTAAGCATAAAGGAAGTAAAAATTGCCACAAATCTTCCATGTTCTGCAGTGCTGGGATACTGTCTCTAGGAAGAAGCCATGGACAGAGGCATTTGTTACTCATTTCTTAAAATAGAACTGAAAGTATTCCTCTCTCGACAACCTTGGAGCTTAGAACTTTTCTTCCCGCCCAAGGTTATAATTTGGCGTCAGGGACTAAGGAAAAGTGCATATGAATGGAAATATCTTCTGTCTAATACTGGTATCATTCCCCAGTTTACCACTCAACACCACGGATTAGACATTTGGCTAGACACCCTTTCTAAAAGCAGAACCTGTTTTCCTGTATCTCACTTAGAGATGAAAGAATTAAGGAATATTTTTTTAAAACTACTTTAAAAATGAATGTAAGAAAACATTAACTCAGATATAAAGATTACCAAAGTCCAAGAAAGTTCTTTCCCTAGAGTAGAAATTATACCAAATAATAGAGTCTAATTTAATTGCTCCGTTTCTTTCTTTCTTTTTTTTTTTTTTTTTTTTTGCTTTTTGGGTCACACCTGGCAATGCTCAGGGGTTACTCCTGGCTCTGCACTCAGGAATTACTCCTGGCGGTGCTCGGGGACCATATGGGATGTCGGGATTGAACCTGGGCTGGCATGGGCGAGCCACATGCAAGGCAAAAACGCCTTACCCACTGGACTATCTCTCCGGCCCCTTGCTCCGTTTCTTAACTTTTGAGCCACACCTAGCAATGCTCAGGGCTTACTCTTGGCTTCACACTCAGGGATCACTTGTGGCAGGGCTTGGGATGCTAGAGATTGAACTCGGGTCAACTGTAGTGCAGCGCAAGCACCCCATCAGCTGTACTCTACTGCTCTGGCCCCAGTGTCTACACTGAATTGTAGATCTGACCTTGAGTGTGGGTATAAAGGAAAAATAATTGAGGTTGCCAGATGTCCCTATTTTAAAGACAAAAGCAGAGTATACTGAATATTTCCTTCATACCATAGGTTTTTTGCCCTGGATATGTCATGGGCATTTTTTTTCTTAAATCAAGGTAATACATTAAAATTTCCGGTAGCTTTCTAAAGCTCCTCCTTACAGCCTGTTTATTTTACTGTGTTTTAAGTCTTGGCGGTTTGGGGGAATGTTCTAGGACAGCCTTTTCTGTGTGATTTTAGACTAGGCTCTTACATTCAGTAGTTTACACATTAAGCAGAGTGCATTCAGGCCTGTCGCCTCTGAAGAATAAGATTTGAATGAACTTCTGGGAGGATTTCCTCTTCCCTTCCTTTGTTGTTGTGCTATTGTGATGTCCTGGGATCACGTACGTGGTCTGCACATGCTGGGGATTGCGCACTTGTGATGGCAGAGACACCCCCCATCGCCCTGCCTCAGTGGTAGACTTGGTGCCAGAGTCACAAGGAGCAGCGGGTGTGAGCTTCCAGGGACTGAACTCATAGCAGGTGTTTGCCTCTTAGCTGCATCTGAGGATGCCCGTGTTTGCGTGGTGGAAGGCAAGTGAATTTGTTGCCTCTACTTGAGCCTCAAGAATAGCTGAATGTTTATGTCTTTGGGCCTCAGGTTTTTTCTGATTCCCTGAGTCACTTTTCAAAATCATTTGTGGATTTTAGAACATATTCTGTTTACCCTCAGTGCCCATTTACATTTTGGGTGTTTGAGGATTGAGGGAGTGGTCACATCTGGCAGTGCTCAGGGTATACTCACTCTCTGAGGGGGATATGAAAATGGCTTAATTAGCAGTTTGTAACTTACTTATTGCTTGCATATGTTATATCATATTGTTCTTCAGCCTATAAACTATCAGTTTATTTTTTTGACATATTTTGTGTATATGTGTTTGAGATATATATGTGTTGGATATATATGTGTTGGAGCAAGAAGATGCCCTTGGGCTACACTTGCGACAGGACATATGGAGATGTTACTGGTGCCTGCTCGAGGCAAATCGATGAACAGCGGGACGACAAGTGACAAGTGATCAAATGTTTGAGATACTAATATATTAAAGTAATTATCACAAGATATCAGACTCTTACTGTATCGTATCATAACCATAATTGGGGGGAAATATTACTTGTTTTTTTACTTATTAGATAGTATTTGTGGGTATATAGTGCTCTTCTTTTTACAGTAACTCTAAAAAAGAGAGGTTACTAAATTGGGCAGGGTAGATGGAAACTTCAACTGTTAGTTGCAGTGAATGGAAAAACATTGAACATAATATTCCATGCAAGGAAAAGATCCCTTGAATAAAGGCACAGAAATAGAACAAAATTGTAGGATAAAGAGGAAAGCACTGTATAATCTGATTAAAAATAAGAAAAGCAAAGTGCTTTTCATGCTTTCTAGATACATACCACCCTTCCTGGCCACCTTGTGTGTTTGGGTGGGCCTGCCACTCCCTCTGACTAATGGATTGAAAATGCCGTTGCCTCTGACCCATAGCCTTTAATAAAACTGATGAGACTCATTCGTTTACCTCCCTGGCTTAGTAGTTGGCCACATTCAGAATCACATCAGCTCTCTGAGCCTGTTCCTGATTCCAAAAAAGAGCAGACCCTTTTCCCAGACCAGCACCGTGTTAACTGAGAAATAAAATGCTAATTGTTTAAGCCCCTGAGATTCAGGAGTTAATTGTTAATCACATGATGCATGCCCTAACCTTTCTGATCATATTTCTTAGCTAATTAAGTTGGATGAGGAGATTTGATTGAAATAAGGGGAAAGAGATTTATAGCTGCATGTTCTAAAAGTATACCATTTTAAATTTGGTACTTATTTTTTGGTTTGGAGATCCCAGCAGCAGTGCTCAAGATCACTGTGCTGTGCAGGGAATTAGGCCGGGATCTACCACAGGCAGAGCATGTGCTCCTGCCCTTTGTGCCATAGCCCGAGGGTGAACATTTGTGAAGGACAAACTGAATTCATTCACTGGTGCCAAAACAGAAGAGTCTACTAAGGCAGAGGGAAATAAACAAATGTCTTAAATTAGGCCTGAAAAAAATCCTCAGAACTTGAGGCTTTATTAAAATAGCCTGAAGACAACAAACAGGATCTAGGTTAAAGGATAAATCACAACATGGTTATTAGATTTTTTTAAAAAAAGCAGTTTTATTTTCAGTTATTCATCTTAACGAACATTAATCAAAATGATCTTGATTTCTTATGCTCCGTCTTCTCTCTAGTTAAATGATTTCTTAGCACCCTGACATATTTTTTTGGTTAAATTACTATTCTGTTATAGATATTCAAGATCAATTTCCTATTTCCCATAGGCTTATTTCTGTTTCTTCAAAAATGTATTGTAGGTCACATGGAAGTAGTGAAATTACTTGTGACACATGGAGCTGAGGTGACGTGCAAGGATAAGAAGTCGTATACGCCTCTGCATGCCGCAGCCTCCAGTGGGATGATCAATGTCGTCAAGTACCTTCTAGATCTTGGAGTTGATGTAGGTGTATAGAGTAAGCAGTATAAAAGAGTGAAACACTTTGAATATTTGTGACTTGATTGTTGGTAGCAGTTGCTTCAAATTTCAATAAAAATGTAATTTTTTATCTTTAAAATAGGTATTATATAGTCCTTCGTATAATACACATAAGGCACTTACACCTTATTTAAATAAGTAATTTATCTAAATATGTTAAGACTTAAAATTCAAAATTGAATGATTGACAGTGCTTTTTGTTTCTATCGTATTCCAGGCCCTGTAGCTCCTTTTCAGCTGTAGAGACCACCAACTGAGACATACACGGGTTATTTTTTCTATGTGACTAGGTTATTATTAGTCTTATTTACCCAGTGAGTCTGTTACTCTCTTTTAAATGATGGTGTACATAACAGAAATAGGTAGGAAAACTAGAGACTTTCTGTCCACCAAGTTCAAGTGTTCTACTGTGTTCATCTGCTGGGTCAGGAAAGGTTGTTGCTTTAATATATTTGATTCCTGAATTGAGATCGCTATAAATACCTGTAGCCTTCACAGACCATCCTTTTAAACACATGTACTTTATACCCACTCTTAGAATATTTGCTCTTACTTTAGGTTTGGTCTGACAGACTCAGCTGGTTCTTCAAAACAGATTAAAAGCAGTAAATTAGAAGGAGAGAGGGTAAGGCTCTAGTAGAGAGAGGCAGTTTAGATCAGCTGCAAAAAAAAATAAACAAGAACAAGGTAGCTGATAGCCTGGCGGACTCAGAATAATAGCAGAACTGTAGAGCTGAATAGACTCTTAATATAAGGACGGTGGAAGCACTTTGCCTAAAATGAGAAAGAAGTTCTTGAAAGTGTGGTATCATGAGACGAAGTTGCAAAACCCAAACATTTGTTAAGTAGGAATTTGTAGAGTACAAACAGCTAAGTTTTGTTTCAACTCAGTAGCTCTGATCTGTCTCAACAATATATATAATGCCTTAAAAGATCCCTGATCTAAAGATAAGGCCTTGAATCTGATCTGTTTGGGATCATTCTTATGCAGCATTTAAAGCTTTACTGACTGGAAAATAACATTTGTAAAATCTGAGGATGGAGTAGCCTTCAGAATAAGTGCTCAGGGGCCGGAGCGATAGCCCAGCGGGTAGGGCGTTTGCCTTGCACGAGGCCGGCCTATGCTGGCCCGGTTCGATCCCCGGCATCCCATATGTTCCCCTAGCACCGCCAGGAGTAATTCCTGAGCAAAGAGCGGGGAGTAACCCCTGAGCATCGCTGGGTGTGGAGCCAAAAAAAAAAAAAAAAAAAAGAATAAGTGCTCGGTCTTCGAGAGGAAATGTGGCCTCCAGTTGCATGATTGATTTCCTAGGACTCGCCTAACAGATCGTCTTAAACTAGCAAATTCTATCTCTCAAGATTCTGGATGGGAGATAGTGTCTAGATAATTGGACTAACGTGTTACATTTTTTTATTCCTACAATTTCTGTTACCAGTGATCTCAGAATAGAAAGCCAAAGTTGAGAGTGACCTTAAGGGGTCTGCCTTGCCTTCATGCAAGACTACCTTTCCTTCTGACTAGCTACAGATTGGGCTATTTCCACAACCACTTTCCTATTAGATGACTTGGCTGGAAATACTTAAGTCACAGAATGCTGTCATGCTCACAGTTAACATTTATGAAACGTACTAATTATATACAAGTGATGCAAGTGATACTAATTATAAAGCGTCAAAGGAGGAATAGTGTGAAGGGCAGGTGGGTACTGAACACAGAGGGCAGCGAAACTAAGTAAATTCCCATAAATTTATGATTCCTTATTCTCTTGAATCAGTATTGCGGTCATTTGGCAACATAGAAACTCACCTCGGTTTTGTTTTCAGAGTTTTTGTTGGGATCCATTATATAGATTGATTTCCTGCATATATAGGGACGCAAAACCCCTACCCTAAATTCTGTGGTTGGTTAATTGGGAATACTTAGGTGTGGATAATCTTGCTCTGAGATTCGTCTACTCTAAACAATTACATTACTGGAGCTGGAGAGAGATTGTACGGAGAAGAGTGTTTGCCTTCCTCGTGTCTGACTTGTTTGGTCCCAGCACTGTGTATGGTCCCCTGAGCAGCCTTACCAGGTGTGATCCCTGCGCTCAGGGTCAGGACTGATCTCTGAGCACCCCTGGGTATGGCCCCCAAATCAAAATAAATAAAATTAATTGTAACAATTTAAAAAAGAAAGTAAGAGGCCGGAGCGATACCCCACCGGGTAGGACGTTTGCCTTGCACGCGGCCAGCCCATGCCGGCCAGGGTTGATTCCCGGCATCCCATATGGTCCCCGAGCACCGCCAGGAGTGATTCCTGAGTGCAGAGCCAGGGAGAAACCCCTGAGCATTGCCGGTTGTGACCCAAAAAGAAAAAATAAATAAATAAATAAATAAATAATGAAAAAGAAAGTAAAGTGTTGCCGTCAGGTATGCTGGAGTCTCTGGAGTCTAATAATTTTTTTTTTTGTTTTAATTTATTTTAGTTATTTTTTTTTCTTTTTGGGTCACACCTGGCAATGCTCAGGGGTTACTCCTGGTTCTTGCAGGAATTACTCCTCACGGTGCCCAGGGGACCATAAGGGATGCCGGGATTGAACCTGGGTCGGCTGCGCACAAGGCAAATGCCCTGCCCACTTTGCTATTGCTCCGGTCCCTAATAACTTTTTAAATTTTGTTTTAAAATAAATTTCTTTTTTTTCTTTCGTTCCTTTTTTGGGTCACACCCCGCGATGTTCGGGGGTTACTCCTGGCTCTGAACTCAGGAATTACTCCTGGCGGTGCTCGGGGACCATATGGGATGCCGGGATTCGAACCCGGCCAGCACAAGCCGGCCGCTTGCAAGGCAAACACCCTACCCGCTGGGCTATCGCTCCAGTCCCCTAAAATAAATTTCTTAAAACATATGACTATTTCATTTATCAGTATACCTGGGGTTGTGTGAAAATATCTATGGCAAAAAAGAGGTGACAAGTGGAAACTGTAAGAACCCTACCAAAGACAGCCTCTCAGACATTTGGGCAAAGGCCAGTCACACAGAAGTCACATAAACTGTAAAATAGCCACCAATTTTATTAGCTATAGAAAGAAATGAATGTTTTCCATTTTTACCATATGTATTTTTAGCATATTGATTTTGGTAAAGTGTCAACATCTAAGGCTAAAACATATTTAGTGCCCAAGTTGAATACAAAATTGAATTAAATAGAAGAGAATGCCATTTATTTCTTTTTAAAACCTGATCTCTGCTTCATTACTTACTTTAATCTTTGTCGTTGCAAAGTCAGTAGGCTTAAAATGTGTATGTTAACTGATTATATTTTAGAGTTTCCAATTTAAGGTGATTTTTTGTGGTTTTCATAATTCTGAAATTCCCTTGCATAGAATGCTTTTAAATATATATTAGTTTTGTTTTTCTGAGCTGTTCTTGGAGTCATTCATTTTTGTTAAGAAGTAGGCACTGTACACATGAATTGTATTTACTGAATGTTCAAAGTTCATTTGAAGCCAAAATACTTGTTAATATTGATTATTTTAAAAGAACTTAGGAGTTATACACCTTATTTTTTATATCTTCATCTGGATTTTTCTGATTATTTGCTCCTGTTTGGGGGCTACCTCTGGTTGTCTGAAGGCTTGCTCCTGCCTGTGTGCTCAGATGTGACTCCTGACTGCTTGGGGACCAGATGTGGTCCTGTCACAAATCCTGCAGCCAGCTGCGTGCGGCGAGCGCCCTGCCATACATACTAGAGCTCTTGGCCCTCTCCGTCTCTTTTTCACTTTAATTTTGTGATTGCAACTATCTCATAGCTAAAGTAGTTCACAGCAATGATGACCAGCAGCAGTGCTCTAAGATTACGTTGCTTTTCTTTCACTAGATGAACGAACCAAATGCCTATGGAAATACACCTCTTCACGTAGCCTGCTACAACGGACAAGATGTTGTTGTGAATGAGCTTATAGACTGCGGTGCTAACGTAAATCAGAAGAACGAGAAAGGATTTACTCCGTTGCACTTTGCCGCTGCGTCAACTCATGGAGCCTTGTGTTTAGAACTTCTCGTTGACCGTGGAGCTGATGTTAATATGAAGGTATGAAATAAAATCGAAAGGCGTATTTCTTCAGCTTCTGCAATCCCACTCGGCAATAAAAGGGACAGAGTGCGCTTCACGCCGATGAATTGTAAAATCATGCTGCGCGAAGAGCGCACACATCCATACTTCATCCATACAGAGCTTTACGGTATAGCGCTGCCTTTGAAAGGAGAGGCTGATAAAAAGGGAGGACCACATCTGGGTGTGGTACTGTTCTGTATTTTGACGTGCTTATGTTACCTGATTAAACAGTCATCGAAACTCATGTAGTGGTGCATTTAAGATTTGTACCTTCACTGCATGTATATTTTCCCTTAGATGGTCAAAAGCCTAATAGGAGCCATAGTTTATGTGAATGCATGCCAGTGTTTAAAGGTAATATGTAGCTGATCTGCAGCTTACTCTGAAAGACGAGTAATTGATTTGATGACGAGATTGATGTGTGATAGAACCTATTAGTGGGAGAGCCTAGGTAGTATCAATATCTCACTGGAAATTAGTTCAGCTTTTCTGTTTTGAATATTTTCACGGTATTTGAAATGCTAAAAGACTAATAAATGTCTTATTGGTGAGAAGTCATTTTTTTTTTTAATTTCAATTTGTTTGTTTGTTTTAAGTTTTTGGGCCACACCGTGTAGTCTTCAGGGCTTATTCCAGCTGTGTGCTCAGGGTGCCATATGTAGTGCTGGGGATCGAACCTAGGTCAGGTGCATGGAGGTAAGCGCCATACCTGCTATACTAGTCTTCGCTGGCCTAGTCCCCTCATTTTGAGGAGCTTTTTAGTGTAGAATGATGAGAAATTCTCTCCCCCCAATATGCCTTATAAACACGGCAATCCTATCACCATTATCTCCAATTTTCCCACCTACCCCCTTTATTTATATTGCTTGTTAGAATTTGTTGCAATGATAAAAAAGTGCTTCCTCAGAAGAAAATTGGTGAAGATTGTGTATCTCGCCATAAAGCTATTAAGTTCTTGTATAGAGAGTAGCAAGATGTTAGAGGTTAAGCCTGCTGTGTTAATATTTTATTAACTGAGATAGTTTGCCTTCTACATTGCGTCCCATCCGATCAGGTGGGCTGCTTCTGGTTTGTCAGTATTGTTGCTGCCGTGCACTTCAGGAAGTCCAAAATTTTTTAATGAGGTGATAGAGCTGGAGTTAAATTATTAACCGGGTGGCTTTTAGGGGGTATATGTGACTGCCAAGGCTCCCGGAAGTGCAGGGAAATGAGGGAGGTACCCTGTCCCCAACTCCGTGAAAGCCTGGAGATTTCTGTCACAAATCCTGCATACCTGACTTTTTCCACAGACTTTTTCTGCATGAGGCTCACTTGAGTGGTGGAGTTGAGCCAGGAGCATGGCCATTATTGTGTGTGGAGGCTTTTTGGCTGTTTGGGCAGGCGCCCGCCTCCAGCCGACTCAGCCTTGACTGGGGTCGGGAGCATCTCTGCATCTTGTTAATCTCTAGAGATTCATGAGTCGCTAAATCATGGCCTGGGGCTTCTGAGCGTCAGGATTTGAGTCTCTGAAGCATGGCTGATAAGTGAGCTTGCATGGCAGAGCTGGGGGGGTTGTGGGCTCCCACATACCGAACTGGGGGTTGTGGCTCCCACATACCGAACTTTGACGGTTTAATTTCTCAGGAGAGCGTGGTCCTGCTCTGAGTTGCTGGAGTCTGGCCAGTGGCACAGCAGCAATTTGGGGGTATCAGGAAGCCTGAGGGCCCCTCAGACTGCTGGTGCATGTACCGGGCAGGACCAGTTTGATCTCCTGGTGGCGCCACTCCCGCTGGGCCTCAGTAGCGATGGCCGCATCACCCCAGCAGGGACGGACTGGAGCTGGGGCTGTTACTTTTCGTGCCTGGGCACTCTAGGTGGGCTGGAGCCAGCTGGTCAGTAGGACCTGGCCGGGGGGGCACATGCCCCTTCCTCAGTCAGCACTCGGGAGGGTTTCGTCCACAGTAAGCTGCGGGCGGCTGGGGCTGGACGGACAGGCGGACGGAGTGGTGACAGGCTGCTGCGGAGTCGGTTCCTTTACAGCGGGATGGTTTATCCTCCATTCTTACCTCTTTAACTTTGTGGGAAGCCTTTATGGTTGCCTTGTATTTGCAGACCTTCATGCCCTTTTTTTTTTTTTTTTTTTTTTTGGCTCACACCCAGCAATGCTCAAGGGTTACTCCTCGCAGGGCTCAGGGACCATACAGGATGCTGGAGCTCGAACCCGGGCCGGCTGCATATAAAGCAAATACACTACCCACTGTGCTATTGCTCCGGCCCCCTTCAGGTCTTCTTTATCATATCACTTCTTCCTCTGTATTTTCCTTCTTTCTCTTTCTGTATCTGGATGTTTCTTAAGTTGTAGATGACTAGTTAATTGGAAAGTAAGTTTAGGTTTGTGATAACTCCATTTATAACATTTCCTATACGGTAATACAGGGCTAGAGAGATAGGGCAGGGGTTAAGGCACTTGCCTTACATGCAGCTGACCCTGGTTCTGTCCCTGGCACCACATGTGGTCCCTGGGCATTGTCAGGTGTGCCTCAAAACCCAAAAAAAGTAAGTATGTGTCAGGAATATGTATCAGTGGTAAATCAGGTAGTTAGCAAGAGTGAGGCCTGGGTTCAATCCCTAAGCTCTATATCGTGGCCCTGTGGCAACTGCCAGGCCTGGCATATGACTATGCTACCAGGCCTCCACATCTCCCTGTATGGGAGACTTTAATAGGAGTGATCCCTGTTACCCTATTAAAAAAGTATTTAATATGTTTGTCGTTTCTATAACCTTGCTTAACAGACAAGCCTTGCTACATTGAGTTTACGGCTTGCACAAATTATTTTACATCCCACCCACTTCTTTATTTTTGTTTTTAGTTTTGTGGTATGGGTTATTAATCCCAGAGTTATGTCACTATGTAGGGTATTTGCTCTACCATTAAACCATGTTGCTAACCCAGTATTAAATTTTGTCAGACAAAATAGTACTAAAGACTTGTGACTCTTTTGTTACTGCTGTATTTTATTAATAGGCAAAGCTAGATCTTAGAATTTGGTTTGTCTTATTTTTGTTATAACTTTTAGCTTAATTCTAAATTACATAAAGTAACTAAGAATAAATGGAAAACCCCAGTTCGGAGAGAGAAATGTTCTCTCAGTACATCTAAGGTCTAAATGTCTTTTGTATATGTAAAAATCAGCTTTGGATAATCAGAGTTAAAAGCCTTGATCCATTGAACCTGTAGGCTTATAGTTAAAGACTTTACCACGTATTTTTGTACTTAACCTCAGGGTTAGTGAAACAAGGGACCTACACCTACCCATTGGGTAGAGATGAAGTACCAGCCTAATGTATGTGAAGTGTCTCAAAACAGCTTGAAGCAGAGCTTACAATGAGTAAATTGTTAGCTGTTACTAGTGCTTAACTTGCTAGTTTGGTTACTGTTGTCTGGGCAAAGGTAGATACTAGATTAACATTATATTTGCTGTGCTTGGGACTAAGGAGAGATGGTTCAAAGTGCTGGAGCATATGCCTTGCAGTGGGGTCCCTGTTTATGATCCCCAGTACCACCTGGTCCTCGAGACACTGCAGTAAGCCAGGAAGAGCTCCCCAAAATTGCTAGGTGTGGCTCAAAACACTAAGTGCATGACATGCAGAGGGCCTAGCTTCCTGGCACCATAAAAAATATAATGCAAGCCCGAAAGTGCAGGGCGGAAGAGGTAGGGTAGAGATTAAAGCGTGTGCCATACATGTAACCGGCCTCAGTTTGAACTCTGGCACTGCATACTGTTTCGTGAGCCCTGCCACTAGTGACCCCTGAGCACAAAACCAGGAGCAAACCTTGAACACTGCTGGGTGTGGCCCAAAACACCATCCCACCCCTGCCTCAACCAGCCCCCTCCCCCGCAAAAAAAAAAATGACACTAGAACCTGCATCCTTTATTAAGTGCTGCTTTGCTTCTTAAGGTATTTTATCTCACTGCTGCTGAATGATTGGAGATCTTGTTTGCTTGAAACTTTTTTCTTTTTTGGGTCACAACCAGCAATGTTACTCCGGCGGTGCAGTGCTTGTGGTCTATATGGGATGCCCGGATCGAACCTGGGTTGACTGCATGCAAGGCAAATGCCCTATCCATTGTGCTATCGCTGCAGCCTGCTTGAAACTTTTTTTTTTTGGGGGTCACACCCAGCAATGCTCAGGGGTTATTCCTGACTCCGCTCAGGAATTACTCCTGGCGGTGCTCGGGGGACCATATGGAATGCCGGGAATCGAACCCAGGTCAGCTGCGTGCAAGGCAAACGCCCTACCCACTATGCTATCACTCCAGCCCCTGCTTGAAACTTTTTTTTTTTTTTTTTTTGCTTTTTTGGGTCACACCCGGCAATGCTCAGGGGTTTCTCCTGGCTCTGCACTCAGGAATTACTCCTGGCGGTGCTCGGGGACCATATGGGATGCCCGGGGATCAAACCCGGGCTGGCACAGGCTGGCTGTGTGCAAGGCAAACGCCCTACCCGCTGGACTATCGCTCTGGCCCCCTAATACTTAGATCTTTATGAAGTTGATCTCGTTATGATGTAATACATTTTCAGTATAAACTTACAATACTTGTCCCATTTCAATTTTGATTACTTTTTTAAAATTTTAATGCTGGGGGGAAGCTACACCCAGTGCTGCTCAGGGCTCTGTACTCAGGGATCGTTCTTGGCAGTGCTCTCAGGACCAAATGCTGGGCGGGAGAGAAACCAGGTCTTCCTTACGCAAGGCAAGTACCCTCCTACCCACTGAACTGTCTCTCCAGCCCCCCAAAGAGTTAGGTCACTAATTCAGTATTTTGTATTTGGGCTCCTTTAAAATTTCAGATTTTTTATGTTAAATACACAAATGATTATTTTATTCTGATTATCTTAAGTGATCTGAGAAAATTGCTAACATCTATTATTACAAAATATAAATTTTGTTCAAATGAACTACATGTCTGATGTTAATAATACCCCTCATATTTACTTGGTCAAGGAGGGCTGCAGCATTTCTTAGAGAGCAAATAGAATAACTGAATTTTTTGAAATGGGAAACACGTGTATATTCTGGTGTGTCGTTCAACATTATGTGACCTACACTAAATTATATCATTGTGCTCTGATTTCCCTGCCTGTGAAATAGGAGTGATGAATTAAACTGTACCTACATGTAAAATGCTCTGTAAAATATAGTTTGGAATATTTTTGCTTTATGATATGCTAAAATTTATTTGAAGTTTTAAACAGCTGTTCCTTAAAATAAACTTAAGTTTAAGTTAATGCTTGACTTGTAGTTATGTTTAAAATATACAAGAGGATACTTTTAAAAAAATTATGGATTTTGGTATAACAATAATTTTAAATTTCTTTGGTTATTTCAGAGCAAAGATGGTAAAACCCCACTGCATATGACTGCCCTCCACGGTAGATTCTCCAGATCACAAACCATTATCCAGAGTGGTAAAAAGTATTTCTGTTTGTTTTTTTTTCTTAAATGTAGTAAAAAAAATTTTTTTTTTTTTTAATCCACAAAATGGAATGATATTAGGAATTCATGCAGTCTGTATATTTGTATATCAGATCTCATGAGAATCCTATCATACACTATGCTGTGCATGGTATTTTTATTACTAAAAGAAATATATAAACAGAATTTTTTATTTCTCCTCTGTCTTCATTACTGTGGTTAATTTTCTTTTTTTTAAATATATTGCTAAAATGAAAACTGCATTATGTAGTAACAACTCTTGCATTGCTCTCTCCTTTTTAAATATTTTTGACTGTTTTTAGGATTTAAATTTTATTCTAAATGTGGCAGGGGTTCTCTTGAAAAGGAAAGAAAAAATACTAGGTGAGCTTAACTTTGAAACAGTAGTTTTTAAATGCATTACTTGAAAGCGGTGTTTCCCAAGCCGTGTTCCAAGGACCTGTTGGAGAGTGTGTTCTCGAAATAGTGTTCTGCAGGGACCTAGCCTGGGCACGCAGTCCGTGAAGCTTTGCACATTCTACTCAGGACGCACAGTGCAGAGTGCACAGTCTGGGGCTGAGAACAGAGCGTGGGTCATAGTGCATGGGTTCAGCCCCTGGTCCCATGTATCCTCCGAGTATGGCCACATGTAACCTGGTGCTTTGAACTCAAGTTCTTCTCTATAAAGACAAGTGCTTGTGGGACTTAGAAGATGGCTCTGCGGCTTAAAAACTCCCTGACAGGCAAAAGGCCTCCAAGGGGACGCTGATTGCCCAGGGTCTGGGTTCCCCCAGTAAGGGAAGGAAAACAATGTGTTTGTTTCAGTACGGTGGTTTTCAAATGTGTTGAAACTCCAAAGTCCTTGGTCAGTTTTAAACTTACTAAAATCTTAAGTTCCGTTTACCAACGTGTTTTAAATGTCCTATGTAATTCAAGCACATGACTCAGTAACTTGTGCAGTGAGTGAAATCTAAATTGCTATGCCCTTTAGTTTATGCTAGAATAGTGTGTTATATTATTTCCGTGTAATCGGTTTACTTGTTCTCAGTCCATTGTCCAATACAGTATCCTTTGTTGCAGGAGCTGTAATCGACTGTGAGGATAAGAATGGAAATACTCCTTTGCACATAGCAGCGCGGTACGGCCATGAGCTGCTGATCAACACTCTGATTACAAGTGGTGCTGACACTGCGAAGTAAGTGCTGACCAGCCTGTTGGGAGCTGGACGGGGCACAGAAGAAAAGAAGTTGCCGTTTGCTTGATAGTTCTAGTACACATGTGATTTGCCTTGAGATTGTACTCTTTGCTTGAATGGTTATTATATTTTGTAACCATTTCTACATTATGAATAAGCGCTTTTGATCAGAATTTAATTTTTGCAGTCTAATATTTTTCACCTAAAGCGAAAGATCCCGACATTTGTTACGTTAAACGCTTTTTTTTTAATCTGAATAGTACTCGTAAAAGTATTCGTTTTTGTTTTCTGAGGTAGCTGCTAGAAAGATCCCCTCTTTTTTATTTAGGGCACAAGAATGGATTTGGATTTGTTTATTTGGCTTTGGGGCCACACTCTGCAGTGCTCACAGCTGACTTTTGGCTTTGTGCTCAGGAATCACTCCTGGCAGGGGTCAGGAGACCATCTGGGGTCCTGGGCATAGAACCTGGATTGACCATGCACCAGGCAAGCACCTTACCCATTGTGCTGTCTCTCCAGACAGTAGCCTAGCACTTGTCTTTTAGAAGCCTGGTCACTTAGTAAGGGTGGTGGTCCTGGCAGTGCTTGGGGTTGTTCTTGGAGGGACTCGGCCATACGGCTTCCCAGGGATTGAAGCCAGGTTGGCTGTGTACAAGGCAAGCACCTTTCCCACTCTACTACCTGGGCCTGCCTTTGGTTTTTGTTTATTTAATCTTCAAGTTATTTCAGTTCATTTGTTTTCTTTTTCTGTAGAATGGTCAGAGTTTATGGGGGCCTGTGACGGGCCAAACCCAGCTGTCCTTAGGACTTCCTCTTGGCTCTGAGCTAGGAATGACTTCTGGCAGGAGTTGGGACCATTGTAGTGCGAAGGATGGAGCCTGGGTCAGCGGCAAGCAAGGAAAGCCGCTCTGCACCTTCATTTTTCTTATCACCACACATTAGTTGCTTACATTTTTTTTCTATTCTAAAACTAATTTTGTTTTCTTCGTCATTTGCCTCATTAGATTCTTAGTGGTGGGGATTTTCTTTCTAGTCCAGTATCCAGAAACATTTTGGTTGATCCGTAATTTGAGGAACGTGGCACTGTCCTGAACAGGTACAGGCGTGGCGTAGCTGCACGCACAACTCCTCTGCCCCAGCAAATCCCCCAGGGACTGAGCAGTGCCATGGTAGAACAACTCTGCTCCGAGAGAAAGCTTCCGGGACAGTGAGTTTATCCCTGCTCTCAACCATTAGACAAAAGGTTCTCCTATATTTATTTTTTTGCTTTCCATTGGTTTCTTTGTAATGTGTTGAAACGATTGTATATTTCTTGTGTTGTGATAAAGATTCTTTCCTGTTTGCTTTAGGCGTGGCATACATGGAATGTTCCCCCTCCATTTGGCAGCCTTAAGTGGTTTTTCAGATTGCTGCAGGAAACTCCTTTCTTCTGGTAAAAAGTTTTGATAGATTAAATATTTTTTTCCAATTGAGATATAATTGACAAAGTATTAGTTTCAGGTATACAATGTATTTAATACTTTAATTGACCCACTTAAAATTCAGATATCACCAAGGTGTTTGTACCCACCACTACAAAATGTAATAGTATTTTATAAGAAACCCTTCATTTTATTAGAGCCCCCTTTGTTTGGATACTGCTTTTGTTGTTCTCTCTGTTTTGGAGCCAACCTGGAGGTGCTCCTGGACTCCTTCAGGCTCTGTGCTGGGAGTTGCTCCCAGGGGTGCTGTTTGGGAGGCCACGCAGTATACTGGGAGGCGTGGGGGCTGAACCTGCACCTCCTTGATGCAAGCAGGTGCTTCCCCTGTCAGACTCTCAACTATCGATCCTCTTAAGCAAGATCTCCCACCGACACAGGAGTACACTGCCTAAGTGAAAGCTCAGATGTTGTATGCAAGTTTTTTTAGACAATAAAGTATTATTTAGCATCCCCCCCATGTAGATCTAGAGAGGGTCTTACATGTGCAAAGCATTGCTCTTCACTGAATCATATCCTCAACTTAATTAAGTGGTTTTATTATATATTCGTGGCCCTCCCCTTTTTGGATCACATCCAGCAATGTTCAGAGGTTATTCCTGGTTCTACACTCAAGAATAACTCAGGGGACCATATGAGATCCCAGGGATCTGTTGGGGAACGCCGCTGGGGTCCCCAACAGTGCTGGGAAGCAAATTCCCTTCTACCTCCAAAGCCAGCGGGAATGGATGAAGGTTCAGGAATCCGATGCAGTTGGTTTTTTTTTTGTTTTTTTTTTTGTTTTTGTTTTTTTTTTTTTTTTTTTGGCTTTTTTGGGTCACACCCGGCAATGCTCAGGGGTTTCTCCTGGCTCTGCACTCAGGAATTGTGCACCTGGAGGTGCTCAGGGGACCATATGGGGATCAAACCCTGGCTGACATGGGCCGGCTGTGTGCAAGGCAAACGCCCTACCCGCTGGGCTATAGCTCCGGCCCCCGATGCAGTTTTAAAATGCTTTACTTATCACAGGTTTAGGTATACAAATCAGCAATAGGAAAAAGCCTGTGCTCAGGATTCCCAGCTAGAACCCCAGACACGTGTAGGCCAAGATGGCGGCCACCATGTGTTAAGGCCCTGTAAAAAGGAGAAAAAGACAAGACTCCCAAGAAGGGTGCAAGCTCACAAAAGAGAGAGCCCAAAAAGAGGGAGTGAGAGGAAGCAGGCTTGTTTCATACACCTGAAACTCAGACCTCCCACTATTATGGGAAGCAGGGAGGGTCAAATGCCCTTAGGTAATTTCTCCCAGCACCTCACCTAGGCCCTTTTATATGCTAATGTCTTGAGCCAAGATCTGCCTGGAAATGCCTTTAGGGTAGAGAGGGGGTTTCTGAGATGGCATGTCTCTGTACCAAAGACTAATACTAATGCCAGTTAAATATTTCTCCAAGCCTTCACAAGAGTCTCGTCTACTTCATGGTAGTTTTGTATTTTAGTTGTCTTTGAGTTATCAGGGAGCCATACTTGCTTGCTTGGAGGCAAACAGCATTTCTCTCTGGTCTAATTACTTAGAGATCCATCATGGCCAGGAAAATATGCTGGTAAGATCTAGCTAGTCCCACGATGATTGTGGTAGCATGAGAGAATATTTATACCAGCCAGTACAGAATACATGGTCAGATAAACTGCCACATTTAGACTATCCCCCTATCTACATACAAAGTGATTTGCAGGAGGCAATCCAGAGCAGATACAGAGGCTCTTAGTGGAGTCCTGTAACAGGGATCCAATGCAGGTTGGCTGCATGCAAGGTCGCCCTACCCACTGTGCTATCACTGTGGCCCATTTTATATTTTCTAATACTCGAACCCTCACAAGTCAGAGGTGTGCTGTTTTACCCTTGAGTTATGACCCAGCCTCCCCAGAAAGGAATTTTTAGACGGAAGTTACATACGTATTGGTTTTTGTTTTGGCACATACTATTTTCCCCCTCTCTCTTTGTCTCTTTCTTTTCTAAGTAGACCGATACAGTATAGAGCTACACTTTATGTGATACTAGGGATCAAACCCAGGACCTTGTATGTGCAAGGCAGGTGCTTTATAACTGAGCCACATCCGTAGTCCCAGTTACTTTAGATTTTTAGTTATACACTGTGGTTTACAGTAGAGTTCCAGGAATACAGTATTCTATCTCCAACCCACCATAAGTGCCATCATCCTTTCTCCAGTATCTCAAGATTCCCTCGCATCCTAATACCACTTTTATATGCCATGGAAAATCAAAAAAAAAAAAAAATTGTGTGGCACTATGATCATCATTTATTGTGAGGGTCTGAGACGGAGTTTGAAAAATCTTTGAGATACGTGACTTCTTGTTCTGAATAACTATTTTAACTATCCTAGGACTTTTAAACCAGTAGTCTAGCACTTGTCTTAAAGAAAACCTGATCCCTTAGGAGTTACTAATTTATTTTCAATAATTTCATACCTCTTTGAATTCACAGTCTTATTGCTAAGGGGTGTAATTCTTAATAAAATATCTGTAATGCTAAGTGCACATATTTGGTATATAAAAGACGTGTTCCTTCTTGTAGGCTTTGATATAGATACCCCAGATGATTTTGGCAGAACCTGTCTACATGCAGCCGCCGCAGGAGGGGTGCGTTAACAGTTTGTTCGCTTCTTTAAGGAAAAGGTGATTGGTAGCCCCTGACTATTTCCAGGTGTGGCCAAAAACAAACACCAAAAAAGGGAATTTTTATGGCAGTTTTTCTTTTGTCTTTCTTCCTCAATATTAGTCCTGGGGTACTGCAAAATAGGAAATGCTCTGTAGCAAATAATTTGGGAGAAAAAGTCTGGAACGACAGAAATTGTTGTTTCATCTTCTGCCTAAGCCATTAGCTGAAAAGATAGAATAAACCTATGTAAGAAAGGATTATTCTCGAAGAAAAAATATTCCTGGATAAATAAATCTGTATTCTGAAATGAAAACATCAAAGCATAGAAATAGGCTGAGTAACTGCTATTCTTTAGGAAGATGTCTGGGTTTTGTGAATCTTTTCATTTTAGGGGAAATGGTAGTGGTCTTTCACGTCCTTTGGTTTGGAGGGTGTTTGAACCACACCTGGCTGTGCTCAGGGCTTACTCCTTGCTCTGTGCTCAGGGTTCACACCTGGTAGGCTCTGGGGACTGTCTGAGGTGCTGGGGATTGAACCCAGGTACCAGGTAGGGCCCTAGCCAGTGTCCTACAAAAATTTTAAATAGTAGTTCACTGTATCGCTGTCTTCCTGTTCATCATCGATTTGCTCGAGTGGGCACCAGGAACATCTCCATATGTCCTTTCTCATGCTAGTAGAGCCCAAGGGCACCTGCTTGCTCCAGGAACATAAAGAGCCTCAAACCATTCCATCAGGTCATGGGAATGAGGTCTATAATTGTTACTGGTAATTGGCATATCAAATACGACACGGGTAGCTTGCCAGCCTGTGCAATAGTAGTTATGGGAGAATATATGTTTGGGGGCCACACGCAGCTGTACTCTGGGCTTACTCCAGACTGCTCAGATACAGTCCTGGCAGGGCTTGGAACCATTCATATGTGCTGCTGAGGATTAAGCGTTGGGTGAGCCACGTGCAGGGCGAGGTTTCCTGACCCTGGCAATTGGCTTGAATTCCCAACCAAGTTCAGCTAAAATCTTGGTCTCTGTAGCATGCTTCTAGTTTAATGTTTCTCTTCATTTAGGTCCTAAATGTGAACAGACATTTAATAATTTATTTTCTGGCCACACCCAGAACTGCTCTGTGCTCAGTGTTCAGGGAACATTCATGGCTGAGCCTGGGGGACCGTCTCGTGATGGAGATGGAACCTGAGTCAGCCACATGGCACTGTTCATTCTTCTGACTTGGTTTTCCCTGGACAGGAATTTGGAGTGCCTAAACCTTCTGCTGAATACTGGTGCTGCAGATTTCAACAAAAAGGACAAATTTGGAAGGTAGGATGTGATACAACTCTTCCCCAGAGCTTTATTACTATTCTTATTAATGACTTGCTTGACTTTCCAGCTGTCTTGTGACAGTTAACAATTTAACATGTACATTGTTTATGCAGAACAAACAGCGTGATATGGTCAGCTTAAATTAAGTTCTGTGTATCATTACCCATGGTTTTCATTGGCCTGGGCTCTTGCCTCATTCTCAGCCAACAGTCATAACTTTGCCTTCTCTGTACCATTAAGACTCTTCATATCATTCTTCCTGCTAAGATGACTTACAGTCACGTAATGTAAAACACTCAAAGAAACACCTAGAACTTTGCCCATGTTTGGTTAAGATCACGGCATGGAAGAAGGAAGATGATTAGGAATAAATATGTAAGTGTATACATACATATATGCCTGTGAGATATATGTGTGTGTGTGTGTGTGTGTGTATATATATGTGGTGTGATATATATATTAAAAATAACAATTTTTAAACCAGTTAGCTTAGCATGTTGAGTGTGTTCCCTGTTGAGTATAATTTGAATATGGCTGTAGAATCTCTGTAGTCATTTAGCCTTTTCTATATTTCCATTCTCACTGTTCCGCATCAGGCCTCATTACCAGCAACTGTACTAGCAGTACTTAAAGCTACTATCATTTACTGTTACTTCAAGTAAGAATTGGTCTCAGGGTGTATTTGAATAATACAGTAAAGGATTAAATGTAGTTTGGATTGATTTGAAAAATCAGTTTGAAAATAGGGTTGTCAGAAAGAATAGATTTGTCAAGAGTGGAAAAACTGTTCTTTGATCCTGTAATGTAAGGAACAGACCGCTCTCTCAGGCTGCTAAGGAGAGAGTTCATGGCACACAAAATCTGAACTCACTTCTGTTCTAAATGCAGTATTTTTTATTGCTAATTTGTTTTTATAGCTAAACTTTGGGTTATATTTGTTTGATTTGTGGAACTTGAAGCACTCTTTACTAGAAATAGCAAGCACAGTCTTTTGAAGTATTTTGAGTTTGGAGCATGAACATAATTCAGGGCTAATTACTTTTTAAGGAATATCCTTGTACTGTTATTCAGTGAAATAAAATCTTTTGTATTACAGACATATCCCAGGAAAAAAATTGTATCTTGCTAGACCAAATTCACCTTCATTTTCTATTTTTACTTGAGAAATCTGATGATCTACAGCTCTACCCTATAGTCATTATTAACTAAGCATTCTTTTTAATGCTTCTGCTTTCCTCGCATTTTATTCCTCTCCTGAGACATGAACAGAATCTTCTGTCTCTGTGATTGTAATTTTTATTAGTATATGGTAAGCTTTGTTAAAATGAAAATTTTCCACTTTCTGAACAGAATATGAAGGGCTTTGGTCGCCCCTCAAGATTGGAATTGTTAGCCTGGGAACTCTGAAATATTTTAACTGTGTTCCTATTCTTAGAGATTCTCTGCCTCCTTATTTCTTCCTCCTAGATTTCTCTCCAGCCCTCCAAGGACTTAGTGTGTGGTAGGAATCCATCTCAGGCTCACTATAAATGCAGTATTTCTAACTGGGGTAGAGTTACAACTGTGTTCTCACTGGCATATGTTTCTGGCACTCTCTTTCTTATATTACCTTGGGCATAAAGATCTCCCTCTGCACTATGCTGCTGCCAACTGCAATTACCAGTGCCTGTTCGCCCTTGTGGGATCGGGAGCAAGTGTTAATGACCTTGATGAAAGAGGCTGCACACCCCTGCACTATGCGGCTACGTCAGACACGGATGGCAAGTAAGTCTCACGTGGTACGAATGGAGGAGTACTGTTTCTCTAAGCCAGCATTTTCCATAGGGATGACACTGCAAGTTTATATCTTTTGCTTGCTTGGGGGCCACCCCTGACTGTGCTCAGGGGCTGCTCTCAGCTCTCTGAGTTCTCTTGTGGCAGTGTTTGAAGCACCATGCAGTGCCAGGTATCAGACTGAGGTTCCTGTATGCATAGCATGCACTCCAGCACACTGAGCAGATGATCTTCTCGACTCCCTCTTCCTGAGTTTAGAAATAAGTCTGATTATTGGCAATGCTCAGGGGTTACTCCTGGCTCTGCACTCAGGAATCACTCCTGGCGGTGCTGGGGGACCATATGGGATGCCGGGATCGAACCTGGGCGGCATGGGCCGGCCGCGCGCAAGGCAAACTCCCCCCCCCCCCGCTGGGCTATCGCCCGGCCCGAGTCTGATTATTTCTATGCTATAGTTACTACTGTTTATTTCCACTCAGCGACTTGCCCTTTCTGATTCAACTGGCAAAAAGAAACGTGGTCCCTTCTTGTGCTCTGCCAAAAGCAAATACTGCCTTCATGGGGTTTTTTGATCTAAAATCTTTTCACAGAGGTAGCAACCATGCATTTATTAGAAGGAAAAGATAGGTATAAAGTATCACCCCAGAATCGGTTAGACTGGAATACCACTGTCCCTTATAGGATGAGAGTTTAGTTTGCAAAAGATCCAACTAAATTAAGATCCCTAAAGGGAGTGAGTGAACTTGTAGAAATGGGGCTAATATTGTTTTTTTGAATAAGGAATTTAGATTAAGAAAAATTTCAAGTAGAATGACTAAATGGAAACCAAAAAATGAGAGGCTAGTAACCCCATTAATTATAATACTTAGAATATTTCACGCTTTTGAATGAAAATAATAAAGGAGGATCATTATCGCTGGTGTTTTCTCCATATTTGTAGTAGAGTTGAGTAAAACATCTAATTTTGGGGGAGGTAATTTGTTTTGGGGCCACACCTACTCAGGAATTAACTCCTGACAGTACCCGAGGACCATAAATGATTCCTGCCAGGGATCAAACCCAGTTGGCCATGTGTAGGGCAGACACTTTACCTACTATACTATATCACTGTCTCTGTCCCCTAAGGAAAATATCTTAGGGAAAAATTGTGCTTTCTGGGGAAAATTTTATAAAACAGACTTCAAGAAAGTTGTGTTCAACTGAACTTTATCTCTGTTTTTTTAATAATTAATTTTACCCACAGAATAAAAGGATTGAGAGTATTATTCACAGATATTTATTACAAATTCTGTAATATCAAAATAATATATAACGACATTTTGCTGGGTTGGGTTTGTTGCTAAAATTCTGATTTATTTGGGAGGGTCACACCCAGCAGTGCTCAGGGGTCACTTTTGGATCTGCACACAGGAATCACTCCTGGTGGTGCTCAGGGGACCATATGTGATGCTAGGGATCAAACCTGGATTAGCTGCGTGCAAGGCATACATCCTATCCGCTGTGCTATCACTCCAGCCCCTGAAATTCTGACATTTGATGGCACTAAATGTGTTTTTTTGTTTGTATGAATATATCATTACATAATTTCATATGTTAACAGAATAGTTATATATGTAGATTTTTGTACAGTGACATTTTGAAGTACAGTTTTGATAGATATTAGAAGATATTTTGATAGATACTAAAAGAAATTTTGAAAGACTTCTGTATATCTTGTAACTTGAAGATTTGATTTGTGGGTCTTCCTGAAGTATGCTTCTGTGACTATAATCATCATGTGTAGTTCTTTGCCTCTATATCTGCAGAACTGGATATAGTGTGACTATCAGCACAATCTACAAAAAATTCCACCAAGAGGTCTCTTATACTCTATACTTGTTATCTTATGATCCTCCTATCTTATACCATGGCATTACAGCTAAATTATTTTGCTGAAGCAAAAAGAGTAGCAGTGTTGGACCCATATTTTTGGGGATTAGTGGTTTTATTTTAAACCAATCTGCTTTTCTTATTGTATTAGTAGCAAAGTTAATTGAATTGTTAGTTTCTCACCTAATAGAAACTTTTGAGCAGTTGACTAACATATATTAACACAATTTTAATATTACACTAGTTACCCCATGACTAGAAAGGGTATATGAGTTTTGGAATCCAAAAGACCTACTTTTTCTCCCTTTGGGGTGTACTTGGTGAAGCAGGGGGGCTGCTCCTGACTCAGGAGTCACTTTCACTGATGTTTAGGGGGTCATGTGGTACGCTGTCAATTACAGGGTACTGGACCAGCCCTTGCATGTAGCCAGTCAAGTTTGATATGGTCCACCAAGCCCTGCCAATAACGATCCCTGAGCATAAAGCCAGGGAGTAAGCCCAGAGCATTGCCAGGTGTACCCTACAAGATGAAAAAGTTCCCAAATGCAAAGCATACACTCTGCCCTTTAAACCATTATCCATCCAGTAGACCTACTTTAAATGGGTTCCTTACATTATATATCTTTGAGTTTAAGCAAGTAACAAATAAGCAGAAGTTGATTGTAAAATGAGAATAAAACCTACTTCTTAGAATTGTGAAGAAGGTCAAAGAGGATCAGGCACGTAGGGGCAGAGCGATAGTACAGCAAGCAGGGCACTTGCCTTACACGGCTAGCCAGGTTCCATCCCGGTACCGCGTATGGTCTCCTGAACCCTCCAGGAATGATCCCAGAGCACAGTTGCAAGAGAAAACCCTTCTCATTGTCAGGTGTGGCCCAAAAACAAAGATCAGGTATATCAGAGAATTTAGGATGTTTTCTGGAACAAGTGCTTCTTCAATGTAAGCCAATGCCAGAGTGCCTGTTTATTGACTCAAATGAACCTTCAGGAACATTCCAGATCCTCTTAAGCCATAGTAACCACTTTATTGTTGCAATACCAGAAGAATCCTTCCAGTAAGCATTTTGGAAACTTAGTAGCGTGATAGTGTTTATTTTTCTAAATTCAAAAAATTTATTCCAAAGACTAAATTGAATTATAGGAGTCTGATATAATTAACCATATGTCTGCCAAATCAATTATGAAGATTTTCTAAAAGAAGAAACAAATTCGGGGCCAGAGTGATAGCACAACGAGTGGGCATTCACTTTGCACACAGCCAACCGGGCTCGATCCCCGGCATCCTATATGGTCCCCTGAGCACCTCCAGGAGTAATTCCTGATGCAGAGCCAGGAGTAACCCCTGAGCATTGCCGGGTGTGACCCAAAAAAAAAAGAAGAAGAAACAAACTCTATGCCAGAGAGTTACTACAGTGGGTAGAGAGCTTGCCTTGCCCACGGCCCACGAAGGTTTTCATCCCATTTGGTCCCCCTGAGCCCACCAGGAGTAATTTCTAAGTGCAGAGCCTGGAGTAGCCCCTGAGCATCACTGGATGTGATCCAGAAACACAGAGACAGACAGACAGACAGACAGACAGACAGACAGACAGACAGACAGACAGACAGACAGATTCCTCGCAGCTTTAAATTATTAATAATTGTTCAGGGGTTGTTTTGTTTCTTTATGATTCGTTACTTATCCCCCGGCATCAGTTTCTGCCTATAAAACTCTCGAAGAAAAGTTTATATTTAGCAATTTTAAACACTGACACTGGTTTTCTGTAATTCAGAAGCAATGTGAGTAATTACAATTCCCTTTCATCCTCATTCTCAGTAAATCATAGAGAAACACATGCATCTTCAGTGACTCATTCTGCTCAGTCCAGGTCTGAGTCATACTCAACAAACTTAGTCACTATCACAACAAACACATGAAATTTATTAAACAAATAAATATCTGTTTGCCATGGAGGAGATATGGGATTGGTTTTACATGAGATAGTTTGGAAATGCCCCCTCCCCCAGGCTCATCTGGAGTATATAGAAGAGGAAGGGGACGGTTGGATTTTTGTGTTTTTTCTGATTGCATATAAAGAAAAAATCCTTATGCCTATCCATATGTTTTTAAATGCATGTTTATATCATTTCAAGCCGATGGTAATTTAATCAACGTTATAGATCTGGCATGTATCTTTCCATAGCTTTCTCTTTTGTTAAAATGACCATATATACTTGTGTTTATGAATTTATTAGTGTAGCTTACTGAGATCTACTTTCATGATGATAGTTGCATTTTTAAGGAGTCTAGTTTTTAAACTTACATAATTAGAATAGATTTTTTAGAAGTTTTCTAATTCTTAGACTTATTTCTCAGATGTTAATTTTTAAATATAAACTATCTATAAATGTCTTATATTTTTAAATTTGTGGTGACATACAGAAAGATTTGCTTTTGTTACTGTTTTATATTCAGCTACTTCCTAAAAACTCATTTTGTATGGGTATGTAAAATAGCACTGACTATGATACGGATTCTCCCGCTTGTTATGGGACGGACTTCTGTTCCCATTTCCCCTGTGAAATGTGGATGATAATGTCTGACTTTTGGCCACATGAGGTATATAATATGTGAATTGCTTAGAAAAAATACCATCATAGTAGTCATATAAGGATTAGCTATGCACTTTTCCTGGGAGGCAAGGGTAGGTGTGCACTAGGCCTTTGCGCTATCTCTGCCCATAATTACATACTTAAGTGGGGTAAGGATATTTCATTTGTCTAAAGTGTGAAGTGAAGGAAATGATGGACATCTGTAACCCTTTGTGATATTTCTCCGGCCCTAAAAGTTGTTGGGATTTTTTTTTTGTTTGTGTTTGTTTTTTTTTTGCGTGGCCGGGTGGGCATGAGGGACGGACAGAGGAGTGCAGCGTGCACACCTGGCAGCGCCAGAGCTGCTGCTGGTTTCGTGCAGAGGGGCCGTGGTGCGCGCTGGGGATCAAACCAGCCCTGATCTGCAAGACGGGCTGCAAGCAAGGTGGGCTCCGTGACCCCTGCACTACCTCTCCAGCCCCGAAATCATGTTCTTAGTTTGCATAGGGACACCTCAAGAATGAAAACAGGGTATATATTGTATTTACATCCTGACTTCATGTAGCTTATTTCAGGGGGACAGGAAATACATAACCTTCATTTCTTAATCTTCTCATTTCTATAAAATGCCAGTGTTGATTTATAATCAGAAAAAAGTTATGTTTTCCCCTTCATCTAACATATTTTCATTTGCAAATAAAATTCAAATACAGATTTTCTAGAGCAGATAATTTTATTATTTCATAAGTACTCAGGTTACAATGTCCTTGACTCATTAACCTGAGCATTTGATTTTACGGAAAGAACACTAGATACAGAGAAGAGCTGAGGTCTCATTCTGGCTTTGCCATCATATCTTTAGCTAGTGCATGTGAAGAGCAGGGCTGAAGAGATAGCTCAGTGGGCTGAGTTCGTGTTTTGCATACTGGAGGTCTGGGTTTGAAGCACTTAATATCTCCCTAACACCAACTTAAACAAAATAGTTAGGAAGCTTTCTTTGCTCCACTTAATATTTTTTGCTCCTTTATCGAAGATTAAGTGGTTGTATATTTGTGAGTGCGTTTCAGGATACTCAGTTCTATTCCATAGGTCAACGGGTCTGTCTCTATATCAATACCACACTGTCTTAATTACAACTGCTCTGTAGCAGAGCTTGAGGTTGGGGAAAGTGATACCTCCCATCTTCTTTTTCCCAAGGATTGCTTTAGCTATTCGTGGAGTTTTATTATTCCATACAAATTTCAGGAGTGTTTGTTCAATTTCTTTGAAGAACATCATGGGTATCTTTATAGGGACCACATTAAATCGGTATAAAGCTCTAGGGAGTATTACCATTTTGATAATGTTAATCCTTCCGATCCATGAGCAGGGAATGTGTCTCCATTTCCTCAGGTCTTCTTTTATTTCCTGAAGTAACGTTTTGTAGTTTTCTTTGTAGAGATCCTTTACATTCTTTGTCAAACTGATTCCTAGGTATTTGATTTTCTGCGGCGCAATTGTGAATGGGATAGTTTCTTTAATGTCCCTTTCTTCTCTTTCGCTGTTTGCATATAGGAAGGCCATTGACTTTTGGGTATTGATTTTGTACCCTGCTACTCTGCTATAGGAATGTATTATTTCTAGGAGCCTCTTGGTAGAGAGTTTTGGGTTTTCCAGGTATAATATCATGTCATCTGCAAATAGTGATAAGTTGGCTTCTTCCCTTCCTATCTGGATGCCCTTAATGTCTTTTTCTTCCCTGATTGCTATGGCAAGTACTTCCAGTACTATATTGAATAGAAGTGGTGAGAGTGGGCAGCCTTGTCTTGTCCCTGATCTTAAGGGGAAGGCTTTCAGTTTTTCCCCCATTGAGAATGATGCTCGCTGTGGGCTTGTAGTAGATGGCCTGGATTATCTTGAGGAAGGTTCCTTCAATCCCCATTTTACGGAGAGCTTTCATCATGAACGGGTGTTGAATCTTGTCAAATGCCTTCTCTGCATCTATTGATATGATCATATGGTCTTTATTTTTCTTTTTGATGATATGATGTATTATGTTGATTGACTTGCAGATGTTGAACCATCCTTGCATTCCCGGGATGAATCCCACTTGGTCATGGTGTATAATCTTTTTGATGACTCTTTGGATTCTATTTGCTAGTATTTTGTTGAAGATCTTAGCATCTGTATTCATCAGGAGATTGGTCTGTAGTTTTCCTTTTTGTGGTATCTTTGTCTGCTTTGGGTATCAGGGTGATATGTGCCTCGTAAAAAGCTATTTGGGAGTGTTTCCGTTTCTTCAATTTGCCGGAAGAGCTTGAAAAGAATTGGGAGTAGGTCCTCTTTAAAGGTTTTGTAGAATTCACCGGTGAATCCATCTGGACCTGGGCTTTTGTGTTTGGGGAGACTTTTGATTACCGATTCTATTTCCTCGATGGAGATAGGTTTGTTGCAGACTTGGGAAGCTATAGGAATTCAGGGAATTTGCCCATTTCTTCTAGGTTTTCTTGTTTTGTGGCGTACAGGCTCTCATAGTAATCTCTGATGATCTTTTGAATTTCTGTGGTTTCTGTTGTGATGTCCCCATTTTCATTTCTGATTCTATTTATTTGGGTTCTCTCTTTTCCTTTTCTTACAAGTCTTGCAAGTGGTTTGTCTATCTTGTTTATTTTTTTCAAAAGAACCAGCTTTTTGTTTCGTTGATCTTCTGGATTGTTTTTTGACATTCCATCTCATTGATTTCTGCTCTAAGTTTTATTATTTCTTTCTTTCTGCTTGGGTTGGGCTCCTTTTGTTGATCACTCTCTAAGGTCTTAAGTTGTGAAGTCAGACTGTTTATGATGGCCTTTTCTTCTTTTCTGATGAATGCCTGAAGAGCTATGAACTTTCCTCTTAACACTGCTTTCGCTGTATCCCACAAGTTCTGGTAATTCGTGTCTTCAGTCTCATTTGTTTCCAAGAATCTTTGGATTTCCTCTTTGATTTCTTTTTTTATTTTATTTTATTTATTTATTTATTTTTTTTTTTTTGCTTTTTTGGGTCACACCCGGCAACGCTCAGGGGTTTCTCCTGGCTCTGCACTCAGGAATCACTCCTGGCGGTGCTCGGGGACCATATGGGATGCCGGGATCGAACCCAGGCCGGCACAGGCCAGCCGCGTGCAAGGTAAACGCCCTACCCGCTGGGCTATCGCCCCGGCCCCCTCTTTGATTTCTTTTATGACTTGCTGGTTGTTCAGCAGTGAGCTGTTTAGTTTCCAGGTACTTGGTATTGGTCTCCGTTTTTGTGTACAATTAACTTCTATTTTCTGTGCCTCATGGTCTGAAAAAATAGTTGGCACAATTTCTATCTTCTTGATTTTATGGAGGTATGATTTATGGCTCAGCATGTGATCTATTTTGGAGTATGTTCCATGTGCACTGGAGAAGAAAGTGTATTCAGCTCTTTGGGGATGAAATGTCCTGTATATGTCTACCAGCCCTCTTTTTCCATCTCTTCTTTAAGGGCCAGTATTTCCTTGGTTAGTTTCAATCTTGTTGATCTATCCAGGGTTGATAAAGCAGTGTTGAAGTCTCCAACTACAATTGTGTTGCTGTCAATTGTAGAGCTGAAATTCTTGATCAAACACGGATACTGGATACCACAATGATTAAGAAACACACACAAACACAACCAAATCTGATGCTAAAGAAAAGACTGGCAATTTTTTAAATCCATAAAAACGCCTCTGCGGTAAAGACACTTCAATAGGAAGTTTCGGACAGCAGGTAAATTGTTCAGAGCTTTCGTAGGCACCAAGCTCAGAGATAACTGTTCACTGAACAGTGCTGGAAAATGGTGTTTTAGTGGAACAGGCATTTCACCAAGGGCATCCTTTTAACTTTAATCACATTCTAGAAACTTTTTTTTTTTTTTTTTTTTGCTTTTTAGGTCACACCTGGCAATGCTCAGGGGTTACTTCTGGCTCTGCACTCAGGAATTACTCCTGGTGGTGTTCAGGGGACCATATGGGATGCCGGGGATCGAACCTGGGCTGGCATGAGCCGGCCGCGTGCAAGGGCAAACGCCCTACCCGCCGGACTATCACTCCGGCCCCTCTAGAGATATTATTAATAAAACAAAAACAGTTTTCTTTTACCGAGACCTGAACACATGACATGCCTTATCATGGGAACAAACTATTTAAGCAACTACTAATACACTAGAAGTGAAAAAGATTTAAGGAAAGCAAAATCAAGTAGGTAAGCCCATGGTTTTGTTAAAGTAGAAGAACATGTCTCAAAGCATTATTTAGGGATATAATTCTAAGTATTCAGAATTATGTGGTCTGAGGTAATTGCATACTTCTATTTAAATTGTATTTTTCCCCTTTAACACTCGTATTATTCAGATGATTAGTGTTCTGCAACAAAACAGAAACTAAGAGTTGACTCATACTGATAAAATCTCTTCCACTGGAATGCTTTTTAGATTTTCTAAAGCAATCTGCATTTTCCTAACTATTTTTTTTTTCTTCTTTTTTTTTTATTATACCACAGTGAAACATACAATTACAAAGGTGTTCATAATTGGTTCTTGGTAATACAGTATACCAGCACCCATCCCTCCACCAGTGCCCCATTTCCACCACCAATGTACCCCACCCCCTCCTGCCCACCCCCCATGCTGCCTTAATAGCAGGTACCTCAGTTTCCTCTCTTTCTCTCTCTCTGTCTCTGCATCTCTCTCCCTCTTATTTTACACATTGTGGCTAGCCCTGGAGGTATTTAGAGTTTATCACTTAAGTCTCTTTGTGTATATTCAACGGTGAGTTTTAATCTGCCATTACCATTTCCCACATTTAGTAAAACACTGGTATCTATTTATGTCGTATTAATGAATGCAGAACCCGGGCAGAAAGAAAGAAATAATAAAACTTAGAGCAGAAATCAATGAGATGGAATGTCAAAAAACAATCCAGAAGATCAACGAAACCAAAAGCTGGTTCTTTGAAAAAATAAACAAGATAGACAAACCACTTGCAAGACTTGTAAGAAAAGGAAAAGAGAGAACCCAAATAAATAGAATCAGAAATGAAAATGGGGACATCACAACAGAAACCACAGAAATTCAAAAGATCATCAGAGATTACTATGAGAGCCTGTATGCCACAAAACAAGAAAACCTAGAAGAAATGGGCAAATTCCTGAATTCCTATAGCTTCCCCAAGTGTGCAACAAACCTATCTCCATCGAGGAAATAGAATCGGTAATCAAAAGTCTCCCCAAACACAAAAGCCCAGGTCCAGATGGATTCACCGGTGAATTCTACAAAACCTTTAAAGAGGACCTACTCCCAATTCTTTTCAAGCTCTTCCGGCAAATTGAAGAAACGGAAACACTCCCAAATAGCTTTTACGAGGCACATATCACCCTGATACCCAAAGCAGACAAAGATATCACAAAAAGGAAAACTACAG
Organism: Cryptotis parvus; assembly: GCA_021461705.1. Taxonomy (NCBI): domain Eukaryota; kingdom Metazoa; phylum Chordata; class Mammalia; order Eulipotyphla; family Soricidae; genus Cryptotis; species Cryptotis parvus. The sequence goes on along the minus strand of JAJIBD010004796.1, from coordinate 40,185 downwards.
ACCAATCTCCCTGATGAATACAGATGCTAAGATCTTCAACAAAATACTAGCAAATAGAATCCAAAGAGTCATCAAAAGATTATACACCATGACCAAGTGGGATTCATCCCGGGAATGCAAGGATGGTTCAACATCTGCAAGTCAATCAACATAATACATCATATCATCAAAAAGAAAAATAAAGACCATATGATCATATCAATAGATGCAGAGAAGGCATTTGACAAGATTCAACACCCGTTCATGATGAAAGCTCTCCGTAAAATGGGGATTGAAGGAACCTTCCTCAAGATAATCCAGGCCATCTACTACAAGCCCACAGCGAGCATCATTCTCAATGGGGAAAAACTGAAAGCCTTCCCCTTAAGATCAGGGACAAGACAAGGCTGCCCACTCTCACCACTTCTATTCAATATAGTACTGGAAGTACTTGCCATAGCAATCAGGGAAGAAAAAAGACATTAAGGGCATCCAGATAGGAAGGGAAGAAGCCAACTTATCACTATTTGCAGATGACATGATATTATACCTGGAAAACCCAAAACTCTCTACCAAGAGGCTCCTAGAAATAATACATTCCTATAGCAGAGTAGCAGGGTACAAAATCAATACCCAAAAGTCAATGGCCTTCCTATATGCAAACAGCGAAAGAGAAGAAAGGGACATTAAAGAAACTATCCCATTCACAATTGCGCCGCAGAAAATCAAATACCTAGGAATCAGTTTGACAAAGAATGTAAAGGATCTCTACAAAGAAAACTACAAAACGTTACTTCAGGAAATAAAAGAAGACCTGAGGAAATGGAGACACATTCCCTGCTCATGGATCGGAAGGATTAACATTATCAAAATGGTAATACTCCCTAGAGCTTTATACAGATTTAATGTGGTCCCTATAAAGATACCCATGATGTTCTTCAAAGAAATTGAACAAACACTCCCTGAAATTTGTATGGAATAATAAAACTCCCACGAATAGCTAAAGCAATCCTTGGGAAAAAAGAAGATGGGAGGTATCACTTTCCCCAACCTCAAGCTCTGCTACAGAGCAGTTGTAATTAAGACAGTGTGGTATTGATATAGAGACAGACCCGTTGACCTATGGAATAGAACTGAGTATCCTGAAACGCACTCACAAATATACAACCACTTAATCTTCGATAAAGGAGCAAAAAATATTAAGTGGAGCAAAGAAAGCCTCTTCAACAAATGGTGCTGGGAAAACTGGGCAGCTACGTGTAAAAAAATGAACTTAGACCTCCTTCTAACGCCATGCACAAAAGTCAGATCAAAAATGGATTCTTGATCTCAACATCAGACATGAATCTATAAGGTACATCGAAGAAAACATAGGAGAAACGGCTCTACGACATCGAAACGAAAAGTATCTTTAAAGACGACACACCACTGACCAAGCAAATGGAAGCAAAGATAAACAAATGGGATTATATAAAACTAAAAAGCTTCTGCACCTCAAAAGAAACGGTGACCAAGATACAAAGACAATCCACAGAGTGGGAAAGGATATTCACCCAATACCCATCTGACAAGGGGTTAATATCCAGGATATATCAGGCACTGGTAGCCCTTCACAAGAAAAAAACAGCCAACCCCATCAAAAAATGAGGGAGAAGAAATGAACAGAAGCTTCCAAAAAAGAAGAAATTCAAATGGCCAAAAGGCATATGAAAAAGTGCTCTTCATCTTCATAATCATCAGGGAGATGCAAATCAAAACAACAATGAGGTACCATCTCACCCCACAGAGACTGGCACACATCCAAAACAGCAAGAACAACCGGTGCTGGCGTGGATGTGGGGAAAAAGGGACTTTCATCCACTGTTGGTGGGAGTGCCGACTGGTCCAGCCCTTTTGGAAAACAATATGGGCATTCCTCCGAAAACTAGATATTGAGCTCCCATTTGATCCAGCAATAGCACTCCTGGGAATATACCCAAGAGACTGGAAAGCGCATAGCAGAAACACTATCTGTACTTCTTTATTCATCTCTGCGCTATTCACTATAGCTAGAATCTGGAAACAACCTAAATGCCCGAGAACAGAGGACTGGCTAAAGAAACTGTGGTTCATCTACACTATGGAATACTATGCGGCTGTCAGAAAAGATGAAATTATAAAATTTACCTGCTAATTGATGGACATGGAGACTATCATGCTGAGTGAAATTAGTCAGAAGGAAAAGGACAGATATAGAATGACTGCATTCATTAATCGGACATAAATAGTTAGCAGTGTTTTACTAAATGTGGGTAATGGCAGATTAAAACTCACCATTGAATATACACAAAGAGACTTAAGTGATAAACTCTAAATATCTGCAGGGCTAGCCACAATGTGTAAAATAAGAGGGAGAGAGATGCAGAGACAGAGAGAGAGACAGAGAGAGAAAGAGTGGAAACGGGGCTGTCTGCTATTAAGGCAGCATGGGGGTGGGTGGGAGGGGTGGGGTCCATTGGTGGTGGAAATGGGGCACTGGTGGAGGGATGGGTGCTGGTATACTGTATTACCAAGAACCAATTATGAACACCTTTGTAATTGTATGTTTCACGATGGTATAATAAAAAAATTAAAAAAAAAAAAAAAAAAGAATTTCAGCTCTACAGAATTATCAAAACTCTACTTGGAAGGTTTTCGGTTTTGAAGCTTTTTCACCAGAACTGCCACAGCAGAGGGCCCAGCTCCGCAGGCAGCTGAACTTTGCATGCCACCACACCATTCCAGGATGGGTATTCGCCTGCTGACAATTCCGAGGCTTTCTTGGAGCGGGGTGCACGGATTCTTCTCCGGCAAGATCCAGCACCTCCACACTCAAAAGCCACCATTACAAGGGGCCCAGCTCCACAAGCCACACAACATTCTCAGTCCTCTGAATTTCACACTAGGATCACAGTAAACCTGATGGGAAAGACACATGGAAGCCCACTAGGCTCAAGGGATGAAGTCGGTAACAGGCCTCAGCCGGCTCAGAGAACCTCGACAGTGACTCCAGTCAGACCATTGTGAGAGTGTTTAATGAGTTCAGAGAAATAGAGCACAGGTAGTCAGCAACGCCAGCAGTGTCGAAGAATGAGTGCTAAAATGGGGCTACTACCCTAGACCAGACGACTGGATAAAGAAACTGGGACATCTATACAAGGAGTACTATGCACTTGTTAGGAAAAATGAAGTCATGAAATTGCCTATAAATGGATGGACACAGTATCATGCCGAATGAAATGAGTCAGACGGAGGACAGACATAGAATAACTGCATTCATTGGTGGGATATTAAAATAATATGAGACTAATATCCAAGGTCAGGGAAAATGGGCCAGGCGGACATGTCAATCATTGGAATCACCGCATGTGGGAGGGTGGGGGTTGGGGCAGAGGGTAAGTAAGATGTAGAAGGGACCAGTTTGACAATAATAGAAATAGGAATTAATGCTAGAGTAGAGTGAGTATTGAGAGTAAGTAAAGGATATACATGACAGCCCTTCAGTGTCAGTATTGTAAACCACAGCATGCAAATTTGTGGGAGAGACGGGAAAGAAGGGGCGGGGGAGGGAAAAAAGAGAGAGGAGAGAACAAGCCAACCATAGAGGCAAATTGTGGGGTTGGGGTGGGGAACTGGGGACATTGGTGGTGGGAAATGTGCACTGTGGAGGGATGGGTGTGGGAACACTATGACTGAAACCCATTATGAACAGCATTGTAGTGGTCTGTCACAGTGATTCAATAAGTAAATAAATAGTTGCTATTCTCCTTTAACAATAAAGACAACTCTCATTAACAATAAAAAAATGGGAATGCTACATGCAGAAATGATTGGTGATATAAGGAAACTCAATAGAGACTGGATAGCAGATGAATAGCTTAGCAGAAGATGAAGTGACACCAAGGTGAGTTGGAGGAAATCACTACAAAACTGAAGGTGGAAAGCAGTTTGGAAAATGAAGAGCTTGGGGCCAGAGTAATAGCACATTGGTAGGGCATTTGCTTTGCAGTGGGCGACCCAGGATTGATTCCAGCTACCCCATATGCTTCCCTGAGCACTGCCAGGAGTGCCCAAATGCCCCCACACACACACACACAACATTAACTGCACACCAAAGAACTATGGGATGAGCTCAAGAGGAACATCAGAATCATTGACTTCCCTGAAGATCAGGAAGGCAAATTTGATGAAGAAACAGTGTTTAAAGAAATTGGTAACAGTAGTTCTTAGATTTGAGCCTTACAGACACCAAGATCAAGGAGGCCTGGGGGTCCCAGGAAAATAGACCCGGCTAGGAAAATCCCAAGACACATTATTGTACTCAAAATGACAAATTTCAGAGATGGGATATTGAAAGCATCAAAATCAGGAAAGAGCCTGTGTACAAAGGATATCCCATGAAATTCACAGCCGGGCTAGAGAGGAGATTCGAGGCAGGAGGGATGGAGGCTGTAGAGCTGAAGCCCGCCAGGGCGTGCTCTTCGGCCACGCGCGTGTCTCGCTTCTTTGTCTCTGCCTCTCTGCTTGCCTGTTTCCACTCTGCAGAAGCCCTTGTTCTCTGTACTTCTCTGTCCTCTCCCCTCATAGTTTCTAAACTACGTTTCAGTAAAAAGCCAGACATCAAAAAACCTTGAAGAACTAAAACACCTCACCTGGAATACTCATCAGGGATTTAAAGGGATTGCACTAAAATGAGTCTAGAAAAACCAGCCTTTGGGTATACGAAGACGTAGTCTTGGGAGGTAACGGTTCTGAATGAAGAAGATTCTACTAAGAATGCAGATTCCTATTTTTATGAGAGTAAGCCTTATTTAAACAACAATTTTATAGGATTAGTGTGAGCTATATGGTGTTTTCATGACTCAAGTGTGAGAAAATGTTTGTTGTTATTGATTAATATCCAGAATTTAAAATTTTCAATATGTTATTATGCATAGGTGCCTGGAATACTTACTGAGAAATGATGCGAATCCAGGGATTCGAGATAAGCAAGGATACAATGCAGTTCACTATTCAGCTGCTTACGGGCACCGTCTGTGTCTTCAGTTGGTAAGATGCCCGTGTCAAAGTTAGTTAGCTGTATCGTCTAGTGAAGTATTGAACAAATGAACTAAGAAACATCTGCTTTGATTTGAACGGTCTCAGAATGTACGTGCCTGCTAACAGACTAGACTCAGCTAGCTCCCATTCCTTTCGCCCTTCTTACTATGAACTCTTACCTATGTAACATTCACGTTCCATGCCCCTTTAAGGAAAGGTTTACCTGAAGCTTGTAAGAAACATAATCATGTCTTAGGTGAGAAATGTCCTTGCCCGTCCTCTCCCCTTCACCCTATATATTTAGGGAATTTTGAAAGATCTGTAAAATTTCTCCTGACCAGGGTCTCTGCTTTTGCTAAGGCCCTCATGCCTTTGGTACCAGCCCCTTGAGTTAGAAAGCGATTCCTAACTCCATTCTCAGGGGGTCATTTCTTTCCTTTGGGGGACATGTGGTGCTAGAGATTGGGCCCAGGTCTCCATTGAACTCTCTAGCTTGTGACCTCCTTGTTAGATATGTACCCTATCCTTCCCACTTGACCACACCGAAGACAAACTAGAGCAATAGAAGTTATGCAAGTGTAATGTTCTTCAGTTACTGAAGTTTTTTATTTATTTATTTTTTGCTTTTTTGGGTCACACCCGGCAATGCTCAGGGGACCATATGGGATGTTGGAATTGAACCTGGGTCAGCCATGTGCAAGGCAAACACTCTACCCACTGTACTATCTCTCTGGCCCACAAAGACTTAGAAACCTATTAATGTTACTTCAAGGAGAAATAAAATTCAGAGAGTAGCTTATTTGGACCTGAGTGATAGTTAAGTGCTTGCCTTGCCTGCAGCTCAATCCCCAGCATCATTTCTGGACCCTAAGTGCAGATGGGAGTGACCTTCAAGCACAGAGCCCAGAGTAAGCTCTGAGCACTGCTGAGTATGGCCCAATTCCCCAGGAAAGGCACATAATCAGAATAAAACTTTATGAAGGTAGGAACTTGCAATTAGCCTTTATCTCTAGACTGTATTAATACTTCTACATGTCTTTTATTTTCAGATTGCAAGTGAAACTCCTTTAGATGTTGTAAGTATAAGGTTATTTTCTTCCCCCTCCTAGTCAAAATACTGTATTTTCTCTGATTAGAGCTGAGACGGGTTTCATACATGGATACAAAGATAATGGCATAAATCATGCGTACCAAGGGGGTGGGGAGTTCTTAGCTGACTGTAATACACACTTTCCTCAAGTTCTTAACTTATAGCCCTGTGTCGGTCTGTGGTCCTTACTACACTGCTAAAATGGTATTTTTAGAATTTTAGTTTTCTACTAAATTTATCTTAATTTCGTTTTTGTATCACAGTGTCTATGATTTTAAAACTCATTCTAGTAATTATATTCTAAAATGTATTTAAACTTGGGTGAGATGGGTATAGCTATAATAGTATGTCCAAAAGGCCTCTCCTGACATTAAAGTGCTCCTTTTCTCCTCAGTTAATGGAAACCTCAGGAACAGACATGTTGAATGATTCAGACAACAGGGCAACAATAAGCCCTTTGCACTTGGCTGTGAGTACTGCCTTAATTGCCACTTTATTTCCTGATGAATGAAAATTGCTTCAGATCTGTGGTAACTCAAACCAATACCCAAACTTTTGTTCTGTTTGATGATGATCATGAAATTAAATCATAAATAACCTTTTAAATTTATGAATCACTGTATCACTGTCTTCCCGTTCATCATCGATTTGCTCGAGCGGGCACCAGTAATATCTGCTATGACCTGTCTCATGCAAGTAGAGCCCAAGGGCACCTGCTTGCTCCAGGAACATAAAGAGCCTCAAACCATTCCATCAGGTGATGGGAATGAGGTCTATAATTTTTACTGGTATCTGGCATATCAAATACGACATGGGTAGCTTGCCAGGCTCTGCCGTGTGGGTAGCATACTCTTGTCCTCTCAAATTCCAGCATTTATTTAAATTTATGAAATCTCAGGTATAATTTTGTTTGCTCTAAGTATAAATACACAGTGTTCTTGGCTTCCCCAGTGGCCTACTCCAGGGAAACTGTCTGGTGTGTATTTCATAAAGCCTGTCCTCCTGGATTGGCTTCTGACTTGCTGACTACCCCGAAGAAGCACGTAATTCTGTGGCGTTTCTATCGTTTTGGGGTACTTTGTGATCCTAGAGCACTGACTCATTGTGATCTCAGAACACTGACTCTCCTTCAGTTGCTTGTGCTGTAGGATTTGACTAGATGGAGCTGTGAATTTCAGATATTCTTGAGTATTTTCATAATTAGATTCATTCAGAGAAGGTTAAGTGACAATCCTTAGAAATAAATAGGGGAAAATATTTATTTATTTAGAAATAAATAGGGGAAAAATTGCTTGTAGAGTCGTGTGTGGAGGTGGGGTGACATGTCAGCAAACTCGGCAGTGCTCGGGGCATGCGCCTGACTGCATTCGGGTTGATTCTGGGCAAGGTCAGGGGCCGTAGGGGATGCCAGGGGTGGAATCTGAGCCGGACACATGCCGGGCAAGCCCCCTGACCACTGGACCATCTCTCTAGCCCCTGCTTTGGGAATCCCCTCCTTTTTTTAATCAAATCATCATGGGATTTTATTTGATTGTAACTGTGTTACACAGTTACAAAGTTGTTCATGATTGGGTTTCAGTTGTACAATGTTCCAACACCTTTCCTTTCACCAGTGTACATTTCCCACCACCAATGTCCCCAGTTTCCGTCCCACCACCCCTCCCACAACTTGTCACTGTGACACTTATCAACTCTCTCCTACACTCTCTCCCTCCTCTCCTCCCCTCCCCTCTCCCGCTGGTCCTGAGTGCCCTTGTGGCAAGCTCCCAGCCATGTCCCCCTTGTATGACCTTCAGCCGTGTGTGATCATCATGTACGTAACTCATTTCACTCCATGTCCATTGCTTTTTGGAATTTTAAGGTTTTAAGGCAGAGTTCAACTTAGTTCTTTCTGTGCTGAAAAATATTTAGTTTTGAAAGAGCTTATCAAGGTTGAGGGCAGAAGGTAGAGCTCAGACTCTGTCAGGAGACTTGGGGTACTGGAATTAAGCATTTGAGATGGCTGCTTTTAAGCGGAGTGAAAAATGTGCTTATTAGTGTATTAAGTACGTAATAGTGCTGACATTTAAGTTAATAATGCTTACATTTAAAAACAAAAAGCACACCCGCAGTGGCTCATTACAGGTTCACTGATTTTCTTGTTCTCGTATATGTGCATTTTTCTTCCTATTCTCTGCACCTAGGTTTTACACTGACTTTTACATTTGACTTTTCTACCTTGCCTTTCTGCCTATTCCTCTCCACTGGGAAAGGAGAGAATAATTTCTGTCCCGTTCTTTATATTTTTAAAAAAAATCGTAATGATTCCTGCTTCCAGGGCTAGAGCGGTAGTACCGTGGGTAGGTCATTTGCATTGCATGTAGCTAACCTGGGTTCCATCCTTGGCACCTCATCTGGTCATGAGCACCGCCAGGAGTGATCCCTAAGCACTGACCCAAGAGTAAGTCATGAGCACAGACAGATGAAAACCATATAGCCTATTTGATTATTAGAAAGAATTATACTCAAGTCTCTGAATTTTCAGTGTTTTTTTTTTCTAATTTAGATTTTGTTTTGAATGATCTCAGTAATATGAAGACAAGTTTGCTTTAAAATTTCTGAAGTACTGGGTAGCTACCCATGTCATATTTGACATGCCAAATACCAGTAACAAGTATAGACCTCTTTCCCATGACTTGATGGAATGGTTTGAGGTTCTTTATGTTCCTGGAGTGGGCAGATGCCCTTGGGCTATCTCGCATGTGACAGGACATATTGAGATGTTACTGGTGCCCTCTCGAGTTATTGATGATCTACGGAAGTCAAGTGATCAAGTGATATGTATTTTCAATTTATACTTTTTTTATTCCTAGGCCTATCATGGTCACCATCAAGCACTTGAAGTGTTAGTACAGTCTTTGCTAGATCTTGATGTCAGAAATAGTAGTGGAAGAACACCCTTAGATCTTGCAGCATTTAAGGGTCATATTGAATGTGTGGATGTACTCATCAATCAGGGGGCCTCAATCTTGGTGAAAGATTATGTTTTGAAGAGGACACCTATACATGCAGCAGGTATGTCAATAAGTATGTACCTCATTTTAGTTAACACTTTGTCTAATATCTTCGGTTTCTGATCTGTATTTTGCTACTAGTAGTTTTAATACTTCACGATTTCTTTTTTTAATCAGATGATCCTACTCTTATGGAAAAGCAAAGAGCAAGAATATAATTGCTTTCAAAATACTATCTTGATACAGGGAATGTAGTGAAGTAGCAGAGCACTTGCCAGGATTCTGTGAGACCCCGAATTCTGTTCCCACCACAACACAGGGCGCCAAGACACACACACACACACACACACACGCACAATTCTTTAGAAAATAGGTTTATGTCAGTCTGACTTCTGAAATATTTCAGTGCAGTAAATTTACTCCTTTCTGATGGAATTTATTTGGGTTGAATTTATTTTGGGTTGAAACCCTGATCTTTCCCCTTTAAGTTTCATCAGTAAATGCTCAAGATGAGAGCCTTCTGAGACTATACCACCTACATGGCAGTGCCTTGCAAGCTACCCATGTTTTATTTGTTATGCCAAAAACTAGTAATAATTATGGACCTCAATTCCATGACCTGAAAAAATGGTTTGAGGCTCTTCCTGTCCCTGGAGCAAGCAGATGCCCTTGGGCTACACTCGCTTGTGACAGGGCATATGGAGATGTTACTGGTGCCAGCTAGAGCAAATCCATGAACAACGGGAAGACAGTGACAGTGGCATGTCTTTTCATTTAAAAGGTGACAATCTTTTGAACATATCGTACCAGTGTATTGTATTAAATATCTGGGGACGGAGAGATAGTACAGTAGGTAGGTGCTTGTCTTAACACATGGCCAAGCTCGGTTCAATCACCAGAACCACATGCGGTTTCCCAAGCCTGCCAGGAGTAAAACTTCATATAAATTTACTAATGATAAGAATAGTAACAAGGGTTTCTGCTTTATGCAGAGACTCCATGATATAAATTTTGTGTTTTGCATACGTGTAAATGCAAATCTGTGTAACAGTTCTATATCATTAGCAATTGATAATATACAACTCTGGAGAATTACTGCCAGAAAGTATTCATTGTACTTTTTTTGTGTGTGCTTTTTTGAGTCACACCTGGCAATGCTTAGGGCTTACACCTGACTCTGCATTCAGTAATTACTCCTGGTAGTGCTCAGGGAACCATGTGGGATGTTGGGGGTCAAACCCAGGTCGGCCGCATGCAAGGCAAACGCTCCACTCATTGTACTGTCGCTCCGGCCCCTAAAAGCATTCATTTTAAATAGCTAAATTTGTAGAAATCCTAACCAAGAATTTTTTTCATTGCCAGTGGTAGGCCATTTTTTATATTAGATTCGGTGCATATTTTGCCTTAGCCCTACATTCTGTTTTTTTTTTTTTCTTTTTTTGGGTCACACCCGGCCATGCTCAGGGGTTACTCCTGGCTCTGCACTCAGGAATTACTCGGGGACCATATGGGATGCCGGGATCGAACCCAGGCCGGCACAGGCTGGCCACGTGCAAGGCAAATGCCCTACCCACTGGGCTATCGCTCTGGCCCCAGCCCTACATTCTGTTTCTGTACCACATGATACACAGAGCTCTGCTGATTTCTGTTCCTCCTCACCTCTCCAAAAACTGTAGATTAATTTCATTCTGCATGTTTTATACAGTGGTAAAGACGCACTTGAAGGCTGAAGAGATAAGGTTTGCCTTATATGCAGCCTACTCTGATTTGATCTCCAACACCCCACATGGCCCCCCCAAGCCCCACACAGAGCCAGGAATAAGCCCTGAGAATGGCTGACCGTGGCCCAAAAACCAAAACCAAAACACACCTAGAGTTGATTATGGGTTATAGACTTGCTTCTAGTTGGTTAGGAAACTTGTATTTTTGAAGAGTATTAGCATCCACTTAGTTCCAAAGTAACCTTTCAGGGGCCAGAGTGATAGCACAACAGGTAGGGCATTTGCCTTTCACACAGCCGATCTGAGTTCAATCCCCAGCATCCCATATGGTCCCCCTGAGCACTACCAGGAGTAATCCCTGAGTACAGAGCCAGGAGTAACCCCCTGAGCAGCCTTCCAGAAACTAACAATACTAAAACAGAATTCAGAAACAAAATTTTAATGCTGGATTAGAATTCTTAAGTATCTGTAAATTACTATATGCGAAAGTTAAAAGTTCAAAACACTTTTTTTATTCTGAGAATATAGTGCTATATCATTCTATAACTTGGAAAATATAAGCTTAGACCATTTGTGGAGTTAATTTAACACTTTCATGAGTGTTTGCATTATTTCAATTAAATATAATAGATTTATATTGAACCAAGATACTAACTAACCTCTTAGAACTGGCTATACAGTCTAATCAAAGTTCTGGCTCTTGGGAACTACAGGTTACCTAGCTTTGTTTTGGTTTGGTATTTTTTGATAACTTAGTGTTTAGCTATTCAATATGCCTGATATGAATACGTAGAAGACTTTCAGATTTGGAGGCTGACTAGAGCACATCTTATTCTTCAGTTATATAAAGAACACGGGAAAATCTTGTAAGAGTGTCTATATTCTCATAGTGATGTTATGCTTGATGTTTTGTTTAATGAGCTTAGATGACAGGAAAACTCATCAGTAGCTGTCATGCACTAAGTATGAAATGATGGGCCAGACTGGATTTATTTGAAGTCAACCCAAGTGGGATGTTTCAAGTGACACTAGTTGATTACTATGAGAATTAAAGGCAGAATGCAGCACTTTTGAACCATACGTCTTCGTTATTACCTAGTTGAATTTAATATAGCTGTTGGAAAGCACATAGAATATTAGGTACCTAGTTTTCACTGTTTGAAAATAATTTGAAAGAATAGTGATAGATGATGTCTTTCTGCATCTTTACATAGCTTATATATTCTTGAACCTTTATTGTAGAGAGGATTTGAATTATACCAAACGTTTATCTTAGAAAATGACAGTTTTAATCCTCTTCTTCTACCATTGTCCATACTGCATTGTTTGGGTCTGTTTTTCTTTTAATATATCTCTTTTGGGACTATTGTAGTCAGCTAAAAGATGACTTAAATGACAGGGATTTAGTCACCTAAAAAATCCAAAGAAGAATGTGCTTTTTTTTTATTTTCCTGTTTTTGTTTTCATGTTGTAGAAGGACTTAACACTTTTTTTATAGTCTCACCTCCAGAATCAGAAAAGAATTGGGGGCCTGGAGAGATAGTACAGCTGATAGGGTGTTTGCCTTGCACGTGGCCAGCGTAGGTTTGATCCAAAGCATCTCATATGGTCCCCCAATCACCACCAGGAGTAATTCCTGAATGAAGACCCAGGAAACTCATGAGCATCACCAGGTGTGACCCAAAAAGAAAAAAAAAATGGATCTTTTTATTCCAAATAATATTTTCCCTATAAACCCCCCAAGAGTTTTAGCTTTAGCATTATATAGTCAAAAGTAAACCAAATGCTCACCTCGAAACCAATCACTGACTGAGGAGGAGGAAGCGGAGAATAACTGTTCCAAAATTACATCTAGAAAATGCTAGAATTGAATGTATTCTATTTCATTATTACAATTACTGAAAATTTAAAATATCCCTTTGCAGCGACAAATGGCCATTCTGAATGCTTACGGCTACTTGTCGGAAATGCAGAACCACAGAACGCAGTAGATATTCAAGATGGAAACGGACAGTAAGTTTCAAATTTTTAAATTATAATTTGTCATGGCATATAACAATAATATCAAATACAGTTTTTTTACTTTAAGCATAACTTAATGTTGCATAAAAAAGGCATGTTTAGAGACCGCATTCTTGAGTTTTTTCCTTGAAACAGAGGAATGGTATCACTAAACCTGTTTCTGTTGCTGCCCAGGACACCGCTGATGCTGTCTGTCCTCAACGGGCACACAGACTGTGTCTACTCTCTGCTGAATAAAGGAGCAAATGTCGATGCCAAAGATAAATGGGGAAGAACAGCATTGCATAGAGGGGTAAGCCAGAAGAACCATTGCTTCATGGTTCCTAAGCAGAGCCCAGCTACAGTTTTGTCTTGGTTTCATTACATTGTTCCCAAATCTTTAGCATTTCACTATCTTAGATTTGCATGAACTGCACAGCACAGTTTAATCTAAAGAACAGTCGTGTTGAAACAGACCAATAAAACCTCTAATAGAATTTATGTCAGTTTGGCTTTTAAATTTAAGTCTACTTTCCTTCCCCCTGTTGTTGGTACTGATGGCAAACTCACTTGGTTTCCAAGTACACAAACATATGCTTGTAGTATTCACGTTCCTGACTGGAAGGGCTCGCATGTCTTTGAGTTGAGAACTTGCTGGTCAGTGACTGCTGCTGAGTGGCTGGGAATGGCCAGTGGCACAGTAGATCTCAGGCAGCAGAGCTGCCCAGATCCCAGTTGGATTCACAGCCGCACTAACACCCTCATTCATGCAAGGCTGGGTGCACTTTATACACACACACACACACACACACACACACACACACACACCTAGTTTTTTTACTTGCTTTGCTTTGTTTTGGGCAACTACACCCATCAGTGCAAAGATCCTAATCCTGTTTGGTACCTGGGGACTTCCATTGGTGCTGGGGGAGCTTGAAGTGCCAGGGACTCAATCTGGGTCTCCAGCAGGCAAAATATGTGCTCCTGACGGGCTTTTTAAGAACTACTTATTAAAATAATTGTATTTTCTAAGCCCCAAACAGTTGTTAGGAAAGTGGTTTCATGCTACATTCTTGAAAGTCTGAGGTTTATCTAAAGAGAAGTGAGCTTAATACATGTATGCATCTACATTTGCTCTATTGAAATATAAAGATTGGGAGTAAAATTCAACCTCACATGGATTACTTGGAAACTTGTAGCTTCTTCGCATTTAAAAAAACTATATTGAAAACACTGATTCACAAAGTTGTTGATACAGTTTTCAGGCGTTTAGTGTTCCAACACCAACAACGTAGCTTCCCGCCACCCGTGTCCACATTGTCCCTCCCATTCCCAACCTGCCCCCTTACGCACATAACGCATTTGCTTTGTATTACTTGTTTCAACAGAACTCTAACAAGTGGCAAATAGAATGATCAGAAAAAAATCACTAAGCCGATTTGTAATTGCTATATGATTTAACCTTATCTACATATGGAAAATAACCCTTTAAATACAATATAATAAAATGTTTATTCTCACAAAATTTTCAACTCTGGAACCAAAGTATATTGCATTAAATTTTTTATTTGGATCTCATTATTTGATATATATGCCAAATACCAGTAACAATTATAGACCTCATTCCGAATGGATTGAGGCTCTTTATGTTCCTGGAGCAAGCAGATGCCTTGGGCTCTACTAGCATGTGACAGGACATATGGAGATGTTACTGGGGCCCGCTCGAGCAAATCGATGATGAACGGGAAGACAGTGACAGACAGTATTTGGATCTCATTATTGTAATAATAATGCCTTACCCGTTTTCAGAAAACATTTATTGCTTTTTTTTGGGGTCATAGCCAGCAATGCTCAGGAGTTACTCCTGGCTCTACACTCAGGAATTACTCCTGGCTGTGCTCCGAATCATATGGGATGCTGGAGATCAGACCCAGGTCTAGGGGCCGGAGCGATAGCCCAGCGGGTAGGGCGTTTGCCTTGCACGTGGCCGGACTGTGCTGGCATGGGTTCTATCCCCGGCATCCCATATGGTCCCCCGAGCACCACCAGGAGTAATTCCTGAGTGCAGAGCCAGGAGAAACCCCTGAGCATTGCCAGGTGTGACCTAAAAAAAAAAAAAAAAACAGGTCTGGCCACATACAAGGCAAACACCCTCCCTGCTGTACTGTCACCCGGCCCCCTCATAAAACTTTTAATGAAACTCTGTGCTAATATAGTTTGGAGTTTAAATTAAATAAGTATGCCCTGTTTATGTAAATTTCCCCCTACACATTATATAAACACTGTGGTTTACAAAGTTATTCATGATTTGTTACAGGCATTCAGTATTCCAGCACCAATCCCACAACCGTTTTCACCTTCCCTCCATTCTTGTCTCCAGCTTTCCCAACCACCCCTCAAGCCAGCCCCCAGAGCAGGCTCACAGTATTTCCTCAGAAGAAAATTAATGAAAATTGTTGTATCTCTGTGGAAACATTAAGTCGTTGTATGAAGGATTATGAGATGTTGTTACAGGTTAGCTTCTCTGTTTCTGTTTGCTTAGTGCAGATAAGTTGCCTTGTTCAATCTGGTGTGCTATAACTAGTGGGCTATCAAGTTTGGAGTTGTTGTTCATCTGCCAAGGCAGTGTGCACTCTAGGAAGTTCAGAATTTATTTTAAATATTTTATTATACCACCATGAGATATACAATTACAGGATGTTCGTGTTTGGGTTTCGGTCATACAGTGTTCCAGCACCCATCCCTCCACCAGCTCATTTCCCACCACCAGTGTCCCCTGATTCCCTCCCCCTTTGCCCTAGCCTGCCTCTATGGCAGGTTCTTTATCTCTTCTCTCTCTCTCTCTCTCTCTCCTCTCTCTCTCTCTCTCTCTCTCTCTCTCTCTCCTCGCTTTCCCTTTCCCTTTCTTACACATTGTGTATTGTAATATATTCTAGAACATAATTGGTTCCACTAGTTTGATGTACCCCAAGCAGCCATGCAACTCAGGGAGAGCCAGATGGCAGCTCTCCCCCATGCATCTGAGTCTCTGCATGATGACCAATCGCCCTGAGGCAGTTCGTGGGGGGGCCACTAGGCTTCCAGGACGGGTCAAAGAGGGGAATGGGGACCCCAGCTCCATCAAGTCCAGAATTTTTAACTGGATGGTATAGCTGGAATTAAATTTTTTTCTTTGTTTCTTTTTTGGGTCACACCTGGTGATGCTCAGAGGTTACTCCTGGCTCTTCGCTCAGTAATTACTCCCGCAGTGCTCGGGACCATATGGGATGCCGCGGATCGAACCCGGGTCGGCCAGTGCAAGGCAGACGCCCTACCCACTGTGCTATTGCTCCGGCCCTGGAATTAAATTTTTAACTGGGTATCAGCTTTGGGGTGTGTACCAATTGCTAGGGCTTCTGGGAGTTGGGGCAGTCAGGGGAGGCAGCCGAGCCTGACTCCAAGGAGGCCTGGAAATTTCCCGTCACAGACCCACATACCGGAGTTTTCAGCAGGTTCGTATCTGGATGAGGCTTAGTCCCGAAACTGGAGTCTAGCCAGAGGCATGAAGGCCATTTTGCAGTGTTCCGTTTTCACACTCTTGATGGTCTTTGATACTACACGAAACTTGACAAATGGTGATTTCTTTTTGGGACACTCCCATGGCTCTCCTGCTACTACTTAGTACACTTTTTAAAAATTTTTTATATTTTGTTTTACCACCGTGAGATGTACAGTTACAGAGAAGTTCATGTTTGGGTTTCGGTCTTACAATGTTCCAGCACCCATCCCTCCACCAGTGCCCATTTCCCACCACCATGTCCCCAATTCCCTCCCCTCCCCTAGCCTGCCTCTGTGGCAGGTTCTTTATTTCTTTTCTCTCTTTCTCTCTTCCTTCCTTCTCTTACACGCTGTGGATTACAACACATACATTTATAGGTTATGGTGTGTATCTTTTTGCCTGTATTCAGAGCTCAGTTCTAGGCTGGTTTTATCACTTTCAACAATTATTACCACACTGTTTCTTTCTCTGTCTTACCTAACCTCTGACTCCCACACATTTGTGGTAGATTCCACCTTTGATAAGACCTCCTGATCCATGTTTTGCCTAACATTGGATATTGGTTTCATACTATGTGTGTGTGTGTATGTGAGATGCTGTGTATATATACACATATGTGTGTATGAATATATAATGCAAATAAATGCAGTTATTTAATGTCTGTCTTTTCCCTCTGGCTAATTTCAATCAACATGATCCTCTCCATGTATATCCATTTATAGGCAAATTTCATAACTTCTTTTTTCCTAACAGCTGTGTAGTATTCCATTGTGTAGATGTTAGTACACATTTTTTGTTGTGACTTTGTCACCTTGTAAAATGTCTTTTCCCCAAAAAGACATATCACAAGTAGAATTGATACTGTTTCAGCAGCGTGACAGAGATGCTTATCTCAAACAGTGGCTGATTGAGAGAAGTCCCGGGGTAGCACTGCTGCCAAAGGGCCGGAGACCCCTTTTTAGTCACTCCCTGGCAGGGGAGCTCTCAAATAGTGCTCAGCACTGCCAGTCCAGGCTAAATCTCAGCCATCTGGGCTAAAGGCTTGATGGAAGGGCCACCTATGAGGTGCTGCTCAGGCTCTGTGCTGTCGGTGCTACCCTGGGCCTCTCTGGTGGTGCTGGCTCCTCCGGGCTTCTCCTAATCAAGCCTTGGCACCATGTGGTACCAGAAGCTGAACCTGGGTTAGGTGCGACCATGCTGTTCATGCATGCTAACCACTATGCTAAAGTCACGTTTTTTAAAACAAAAATTCAACTCAAAACTAATAGTGCTGGGGCCAGAGAGATAGTATAGCAGGCGAGGCTCTTCCTTGGCTTGCATGTGACCGACCTGAGATCAATCCCCAACACCTCTGTTTCATCCCCTGAGCCTGCCAGGAATGATTGCTGAACGCTGTTCGATATGACTCAAAAAACAATAATTACAATAATCTTGTTGTTCAAAGACATGGGCAGTATCAACTTTAAATTTTTACATTAAAGGTCTAGAAAGGTAGATCAACAGACTGAGCACAGGTTTTGCTTGTAGAAGGCTTGGGCTCTAGAGGCCGGAGTGATAGTCCAGCGGGTAGGGCGTTTGCCTTGCACCGGCCGACCTGTTCTATTCCCGAATCCCATACAGTTCCCGAGCAACCCAGGAGTAATTAACTTCTGAGCGCAGAACCAGGAGTACCCCCTGAGCATATCCAGGTGTGACCCAAAAAGCAGAAAAAGGACTGGGCTCTATTCCCGCACCACGTGGTTTCCTCTGGACATTGCCACTGCACCCCCACCCCGTCCCCAAAGCACTGAGCCAGGAGTGGCAGTAGCTCCCAGAACTGCCAAGTATGACCCCAAAACCAAAGAATATATGAAACAAAATAAAAACATTAATTAGCTGCAATTGACCTGTAGTGTGCCCCACGTAATGTATTTAAGTATTGACAAAAAAGTTTTTCTTGCAGGCAGTTACAGGCCATGAAGAATGTGTGGATGCATTGCTTCAACATGGTGCTAAGTGCTTGTTTCGAGACAGCAGGGGTCGAACCCCCATTCACTTGTCAGCTGCTTGTGGACACATCGGCGTTCTTGGAGCTCTTTTGCAGTCGGCATCGTCTATGGATGCAAATCCAGCCGTAGCGGACAATCATGGATATACAGCACTTCACTGGGCCTGTTACAACGGTTAAGTGTATATGTGTATATAGACAAAACCTTTGTTAAGTGCTTATTGCACAGCAAGCAGAAACATACAACTAATATATCCTGAAGTTGTTGATAAACTTTCACTTCAGCAAGTGCATTGCACTTGGAAATTTTTTTTTTTTTGCTTTTTGGGTCATACCCAGCGACGCTCAGGGGTTACTCCTTGCTCTGCACTCAGGAATTACTCCTGGCGGTGCTCGAGGGGACCATATGGGATGCCAGGGGATTGAACCTGGGCTGGCATGGGCCAGCCACGTGCAAGGCAAACGTCCTACCTGCTGGGCTATCGCTCCGGCCCGCATTTGGAAAATTCTTTAATAAATAATGTTTCCAACGTCTTTATAAAATTTGCTTGTATTTTGTTTTTACTTTTCTAATTGCACTTGTTTTAGGAAATAAGTGCATTTAGAAAGTAAAAAAATTTAGTAAGGAAAAGTTTACAGTAAAAAAATGTAAATTATGTCACATTCTAAATTGTTACTGATGTTTTCTAAGCACTGTGCTAGATAAGACCCATATATCAGCACTAATGTGTGCACTCTTTGTTTTGAGGGAATAAAATCCTAGTAGATCTTAGAAATAAGAACTTTCACAGGAAAATTTGGAGGGGCGGGCGTAGCCCAGCGGCGCCTAGGGTTCGATCCTATGGTCCCGGCCGCAGTAATTCTGAGTGCAGAGCCAGGGTAACCCCGGCATGCGGGTGTACCCAAAAAGCAAAAAAAAAAAAAAATAACGACATGGATACAATAGACGTAATTTTAGCTTCTAGAGGCTCACAGTTGCTCCTTGGATAGAATGGGTATAATTTTAGCATCTTAGAAGCTCAAAGTATCCGGTAATAACAGGTAGGCTTTCTACCTGTTAGTCGCAGAGAAGTAAAGGCCTATTTTTAAGATAGAGAAGTTTAAAATGGAGTTGGTTTATGGAATGTCACTAGTTAGAACAATGTAATGGACCATGTTAAGATATTTTACGCCCCTGTCTGGGGCATAGATTGGTCGTAGAAGAAGCTCAGTCATATTATGTATGATTATATATTAAACAGAATCCTGACATTTTGATGTTAGGGTGATTGTGGGTATCTGAAGATTTTCTTGTTTTAATTTCAGGGGAATGTTTAGATTAATGTTAGTTTGGGGGGTATAGAGCTGTAAAGCTAATAATTCTAGTAACTTTCCTTCAAGATTTAGAGAAAAATAAATAGCCTCTTAATATAAATATCCAATTTGGGGAGACTGGGGGAACCTACAGTACTTATTCTAAAAATACTGCTTAGCTTCCTCAAACACCTTAACAGAGAGCTGAGGTGGTAATGGTGTCCCAGTATTGATGATATGTTTGTAAATGCACTGTTAAAATGTTCCTTTGAAGAGTTCTGTCATTTATTATTAGGTCTTTAAGGAGAATTAAAGGAAATTAACCATTTCCCTAAAGTGAGTTTTCTAGTCTAGCACTCTGAATTCAGACTCTGAGCACATTTTATACAAGTTTGCACAAACTCCATGCCTTGTTGCTATTTAAAAAGCATAACAGATGTGTCTGATTTCCAAACTAATAAAATTGTGAGTATTCTGAATCGAGCTAGAGTTAGATGTGTTTTGGCTATGTATGCAATAATAGCTTATCCAGACAATCTAAAATTAGTAACTTAGCCATAGCCAATTTTATAATTTTACGTTAAGTGTAAAATATGCAAAACTATTTTTCTTGGACTAGTAATGATTGTATGGCTGAAAGGAAAATTAAAATCACTCCACAGCTTCTCAATATTAAAATTGGAATGGTGAGAATTTTTGGAAAAGTAATGTTGTATATGTTAAACTTTAAAGGTTCAAGTTTAGGGGCCAGAGCAGTAACCTTTTTTTTTTCCAAGTTGGAAATGTTTTAGGTGTTGGAAATCAAGCCCAAGACATCACACATTGTGCATCTGTGCTCAAAGAATAATGAAACTCATTTTCTTCTCCACAGAATACTTATTATGTTAATATGAACTGTTATAACATGATCAAGATGCTACTGTACTTATTAAATTCTTGATGTTCATAGTTCCTAAAAATACCGTCTTGATGGGGAATAAGTGAAGTGCTTATAATCCATGAAAAGCTTTTATTTGTGTAGATTTTATGTGGGTGTATGTGAGCACTTTGTTATAAAAACCTTTGGGTTTTAATGTCTTGATTCCCGTTCATTTTTTTCAGGTCATGAAACATGTGTAGAACTTCTTTTTTAGAACAGGAAGTTTTCCAGAAAATAGAAGGAAATGCTTTCAGTCCACTGCATTGTGCTGTGTAAGTAAAGTCACGATGAATCCGATTGGGTCTGTGTAAGAATCACACTGTTCCTGTAAGAGTGATGGCCCTGTTACCTCCCGCAGGATCAATGACAACGAAGGTGCTGCTGAGATGTTAATCGACACCTTAGGTGCCAGCATCGTGAACGCCACAGATGCAAAAAGGAAGGTAGGAACAACTCGTTAATGAAGGAAATGACTTTACTTTCCATTAGGAAAACATGCGTGTGGAAGAGTATATACAGTACCTGTTGGAAGTTTGTTTTAATATTTGCAAATATAAATTGTTTCAAAATCTCACATAAAAAATTATCGTTATGTGATGGGGTGTACAGGGACTCACACCCGACTGTATTCAGATCGCACGTGGTTCTGGTGGTCGAGCCGTGTCGGTCTCATGCAAGACGAATACTCTTTCTCACCCTGTAATGTAATTTTTTAGCCTGTCTTTTTTTAACACTCAAAAGGTGAAGAATCCTTTAAGAAGTATATGTTTGTTTTTTCAAAGAGCACTGTTAATTTCTTAAATATGAGGAAAGGCTGAAAGACATCAATTGGTAGTATTGGAATTGAGCAGAGTCTTCAAATTTTTCTTTATGTATTTTTTTTTTAGTAATTCTATGATTTATTCTGATATGTACAGGTTTGACTAATGGCCTTTTATATTATCAGAAATACAAATTTCTGGGTCCAGAGAAATAGCACAGTGGGTAAGGTGCTGTCTTGCACACAGCCGACCCAGGTTCAATCCCTGGCATCCCATTTGGTCCCCCAAGCACAACCAGGAGCAACTCCTGAGTGCAGAGCCAGGAATAAGCTCTGAACATTACCAAGTGTAGCACAAAAACAAACAGCAACAACAGAAATTATATATACAAATTTCTGTGGCAGATGTTAAGCCTATTTATGTTAATCCAGGCAGTGGTTTTATACGGGGGTGGGGGATTTCTCCGAAATTTAGTCCATCTTCCCGTTTCTCTCCCTGCAGAACTCCCTCCACGCAGCCGCCTTCACAGACCACGTAGAGTGCTTACAGCTGCTGCTCAGCCATAACGCTCAAGTCAATTCCGTGGACTCTTCTGGGAAAACACCTCTCATGATGGCGGCAGAAAATGGACAGACAAATACAGTTGGTAAAGAGACTTTATTACTCATAACATGTTCATTGTTTTTGTGTAACTAATAAGTAAGATCCCAGGCTTCCTTACTCTCACTCAACAGAATTTCCCGCTGTTGAGTTGTCTCACTACTCTGAGATTTAAAATTTTCAGCTACATAAAGTCCACATTTTTATTTAGCGCAACACTGTTGATGTCTTGGTGATGAGTCCATTTTAGCAAGGCAGGGCAGACCAGAGAGCTAACCAGAGTAACAAGGGGGGTTAGGCAGTAGTCTTGGATGCAGCCAACCCTGGCTTGAATCCCAAGACCACATATGTTCCCTGAGCACTACAGGCTGTCGCCCAAACTCCACCCCCAGAGTAGATTAGAGGAACCCGAAGATAGCTCAGCACTGCCAGGAGAGACCTTCAGGCACCAAGCTGGAATAACCCTGAGCGGTGGTGGGTGTGGCCTTCCCCGAAAAAGAAGAGAGCAATAAATATGTCAAATATCACATTATTTATCTTGCACTTACGTTTTTGCTAGAGATTTTTTTTTGCTTTGTCTTTATTTTTCTGCAGTGAGTTATTAGTATTCTAAGAAATGTGTTTATAAACATAAAAATTGATGCAACTTTTCCTCCCAGAGATGCTGGTCAGCAGTGCTAGTGCAGATCTGACTTTACAAGATAACAGTAAAAACACTGCCCTCCATTTGGCTTGCAGCAAGGTATGTTCCTGTTTCACAGAGTCATTTTTATTAATGTAATATAGGCGCTTAAAGTTTCTTGGGGGCGGCGCGGGGGGGATCCTAGGTGGGGGAAAAAAGTTTCTCTCTTGCACTGAACAGAGAGCTCTTACTGTTGGTTTTATTTACTTATTTTTTAAGTGCTCTTTAGAGACACAATGGTAAATCAGATATATTTTAGAGCTCCATAGATAAGCCTAAAAATAACATCTTTATTTTTTTTTAATTCTTTTATTATACCACCGTGAAATATTCAGTTACAAAAATGTTCATGTTTGGGTTTCAGTCATACAGTGTTCCAGCACCCATCCCTCCACCGGTGCCCACTTCCCGCCAATGTCGCTTGATTTCCTGCCTCTCCCCCAGCCTGCCTCTCTGGCAGGCACTTTAATAGCATCTTTCTTTAATCTAACTGTAATTATTCTTGTCCTTTCCCATACCTGCACTCCACCACCAGAGCGATACTGAAAACACTTAGCCTAGAAAGATCATGGCATGTATATTTTGGTGTGCATATTGAATGAAGTAGGGGTATGTGTGTGTTTCGAGGGGAGGGGCGGGGGTTTGATTGTACCAACTTAAAATCTTTAAATCTTCAACAATACCCAACATTTAAGAGTTATTTGCAATAATTGTAGGGTCATGAAACTAGTGCCTTGTTAATACTGGAAAAGATAACAGATAGGAACCTCATCAATGCAACCAACGCAGCCTTGCAAGCGTGAGTACTTCAGCATCCAGTACGGCCCGTTTTTCCTAACATGGGGTTCTTGAAATCTGTCTCAGTCATAGCAGCAACTAAAAAAGAAAATAACAGTTTTTGTAATTGGCAGAACTTCGTCAATTAAGAGACATTACTTCCGGGGCCGGAGCGATAGCCCAGCGGGTAGGGCATTTGCCTTGCACCCGGCCAGGGTTCGATCCCCGGCATCCCATATGGTCCCCCCGAGCACCGCCAGGAGTAATTCCTGAGTGCAGAGCCAGGAGTAACCCCTGAGCATCGCTGGGTGTGACCCAAAAAGCAAAATAAATAAATAAATAAATAAATAAATAAATAAATAAATAAATAAATAAATAAATAAATAAAAATAAAAGACATTACTTCTCACTTTATTCAGAATTAACTATTTTCAACTCAGTTGATCATAATTTGAGTTTTTTTTAAATTATGCTTTTGTGAACTTGTGGAAACCACATAGAATAAGGTTTTTTTTTTTTTTTATTTGTTTTGCTTACCAAAAATTGAAGTTACCAAACTTAGATATGTAAGCTAAAAAGATTTCCAAAATAATGAAGCCTTTCGCCCTGAGCAGCCGATCTCAGGTGACTGCTAGTGAATCTTAGGTGACCATCTGGCAGTGTTCTTTCTATTCTATTTTGAGACTTGGGGGGGAAAAAAAAAAAACTGGAAGGGGCTTGGGGGCTCCCGGATGGGGCCAGAATGAATGTGCGTGTGGACATGCCTGGAAGGGGCTCGGGGCTCCCGGGATAGGCCCAGAATGAATGTGCGTGTGAACATGCCTGGAAGGGGCTCGGGGCTCCCGGATAGGCCCAGAATGAATGTGCGTGGTGGACATGCCTGGAAGGGCTCAGGGGCTCCCGGGATAGGCCCAGAATGAATGGGGCGTGTGGACATGCCTGGAAGGGGCTCCGGGCTCCCGGGATAGGACCAGGATGAATGTGCGTGGTGAACATGCCTGGAAGGGGGCTTGGGGCTCCGGGATAGGCCCAGAATGAATGTGCGTGTGGACATGCCTGGAAGGGGCTTGGGGCTCCCGGATAGGACCAGGATGAATGTGCGTGTGGACATGCCTGGAAGGGGCCCGGGGCCCCCGGATATGCCTGGAAGGGCTCGGGGCTCCCGGGATAGGCCCAGAATGAATGGCGTGTGGACATGCCTGGAAGGGGCTCGGGGCCCCGGATAGGCCCAGAATGAATGTGCGGTGGACATGCCTGGAAGGGGGCTCCCCGGATAGGCCCAGAATGAATGTGCGTGGGGGACATGCCTGGAAGGGGGGCTGCGGGATAGGACCAGGATGAATGTGCGTGTGGACATGCCTGGAAGGGGCTCGGGGCTGCCGGGATAGGACCAGAATGAATGTGCGTGTGGACATGCCTGGAAGGGGGCTCGGGGCTCCCGGGATAGGCCCAGAATGAATGTGCGTGTGGACATGCCTGGAAGGGGCCGCGGGCTCCCGGGATAGGACCAGGATGAATGTGCGTGTGGACATGCCTGGAAGGGGCCGGGGCTGCCGGGATAGGACCAGAATGAATGGCGTGGGGACATGCCTGGAAGGGGCTCGGGGCCCGGATAGGCCCAGAATGAAGCGTGTGGACATGCCTGGAAGGGGCCGGGCCCCGGGATAGGACCAGGATGAATGTGCGTGTGGACATGCCTGGAAGGGGCTCAGGGCTCCCGGGATAGGCCCAGAATGAATGTGCGTGTGGACATGCCTGTCATCCCCAGACCTCTGCATGTCGCTGCCCGGAATGGGCTGACAACGGTGGTTCAGGAGCTGTTGGGGAAAGGAGCCAGTGTCCTTGCAGTGGATGAAAACGGTAAGTAGGCCCTTGGGCTTCTTCCCTGAGCCTGTGTCTTCCTAGAAGTCTTTTATCTTTTGACTGTCCATTTTGAAATAAACTGGGATATTGCTCCTGATCATCGGAGAGTTGAACTTAATGTTGAATGGTGCTGGGGAAAAAGGGCAAGAGAAATAGAGTCCCTCCAATAGACGCAGTATGAGCGTCACGTGTTAGAAGTTCATCAACTGCTCAGGTATTCATTCATTTTAACAAATACTTTCTGAGTACATGCCCAGTACCTGATTGACGAATTTGTACACAGATTGTATGCATAGAAGCCCTTACTAGCATAACTACAAATTAATGGTAAGATTATGATGACCGCCTAAAAGAATATGTGTCCATTGTCCTTTTCTTGGTCTAATCCAGTGTCTTTCTGTGAATTAAGATGATTATGGATAACATGTGAGGTCTTAGGCCTATTTCTTCTTCTGTAATAGAGTCTATAAGGTTCACTCACATTTCACAAATTACATTTTATTGCTAATTCACAGATTCTATGTCAAAAAATGTTTTTGGCCAAAATAAAAAAATAGAATGATCTTTATGCGGTTTGTTTTACTTATTTTCAATTGTATTGGCTTTAATGCACCATTTGTGTAGTTAAAATACTATAGTTCTGTCATTTTTCTTTTTCTTTATTCAATGGAAAGTTCTGAGTCATACTAATGAAGCCAGTTTATTATACACCATGTAATTTAAAATGTCTAAGTTGAAAGCCTTCAGGCTTAATATCTAACTTATGTAAGTATTGGGGTAAGTCTTGGAATGTTTAATTTTTACCTTTTGTCCTTCATTCTAGGCTATACCCGGCTTTGGCCTGTGCCCCCAATAAGGACGTGGCGGATTGCCTCGCTCTCATCTTGGCCACCATGATGCCTGTCTCAGCAAATAACTCTTTATCATCCCTGACCTTCAATGCCATTAACCGTTATACCAACACCTCAAAAACAGTTAGCTTTGAAGCTTTGCCTATCATGAGGAATGAACCTAGCTCCTATTGCAGCTTCAACAATATTCTCG
Organism: Cryptotis parvus; assembly: GCA_021461705.1. Taxonomy (NCBI): domain Eukaryota; kingdom Metazoa; phylum Chordata; class Mammalia; order Eulipotyphla; family Soricidae; genus Cryptotis; species Cryptotis parvus. The sequence continues at coordinate 13,879 of JAJIBD010004796.1, read as the reverse complement.
GGCAGTTCTTATATACGGATGTGGATGAGCTGAATGACTCTGACTCCGAGACCTACTAAGAAGCCGAGCCAGAGGTCCAGGAAGGACACTCTGACTGCAAGGTTTCGAACTGTGCTTTTTTCAGGGAAAAGGCACCTTCCCGTTCACGTGCAGATTCAACGTAAGAGGAAGGATCACAGAACAGGCGAAACGTAAGAAAAGGATGACATTAAGGCGAGATTTAAAGGCAAGTTTGCAATGGAACTTTAGAATCTTGAAATAGACTTGACCAGAGGAAACTTTGATGTCCAGTTGCTTCGTGGAATCTTGAGATTTGATTTTGCATTGCCGGGAGTAATGGGGACACTGTGCGCCCTCTCTGCTTACACACACTATTACCACAGAAGACATCGGAACACTGGGTTCGGTTTTACCAATCAAACTATCAAGTTAAAGGCAATAACGGTTTGGTACAGTAGGATTGTGTGCACAGTAAATTGCCAAAGGACCAAATAACTTAAAGACTTTTAATGAACGCCATTTGTGGAAACTGCAGGTGTAGGTGAGATGCGGTGTTCTCGAAACCAAACTAATATTTCTGAAAATGAAGTGAGATTTGGTTTTAAATGTTTTCTGAAGAAAACATCTGAAAGCCTTCTAATAATGTATTAAACCATGAGAGATAGCGGGTGTATTTTTTACATTTTTTTCTTTTTACATAAAAATTTAAGAATTCCAACTTTTATAATAATAGACTTGAAAACCAGCTGCCTACGTGCAGTCGGGGTGAAAAATACCTGCGGCGTGGATTGGAGGTAGGTCGGGCTCAGGCTGTTGCCCCGTTCGGGATGGTTTCAGTTTTTTAATTCAATTATTTTTTGTTTGGAAAAATGTAAAGAATTTCCTAGAAGGAAAAAAAGTCATGAAATCAAATCAAAACATTGTCTTCACCCTATTGCAGCTAAGAGGTTCTGGGTAATGGTGTTTCCAGTCTCCACTGCTTCGGACGGTATTCAGATGGTATACCTTGTCTCTTACGTTCCTTTGTGCCTCCACAATGGATTGGTCAGTTGCCATTTTGTAAGAAAGAATCAAAAGAAAAAATCCTTTGTCACTTGTGCGTTATCATCAAGTCTCTCGAAAGACTTTTCTGTTTTGGGCAAGATTTCAAATCCTAAAGCCTTTAGGTCCTGTTCACATGTTGTAGCATGTTGTAACATGTTGCCGTTTGGGGGGAAAGAAGCTATTGCCTACAGAATTGGAAGATGGCCTTCCAAATGCAAGAAGAAGAAATGCAAAGGCTGACACGAAGGCTTTCCAAGAAGTTCCGTGGTTCTGCTTTTACCGTAACTCACTTTCCCAGTGAGAGAATGAGTTCACTTATGGAGGGGGCTCTCAAAAGTCTGCGTAACGTTCCATACGTTTCGCAGAATACCCAATTTCATTTTATCCTTTTTGTATTGTGAAACTGGAAACTTTATGACATTGTAAATTATCAGCTGGTTTTTCTGAATATAAAGTGTGAAAACACAGAACAGTATTTTGATCTATTTGATAATTTTTGTGGGATTTTTTGAAGAATTAATGAGCATGTACATAGAAATAGTGACTGCTTGAATACTGTATTTACTTGCACTCTTTCAGTACATCAAGATTCCTGTATATTTTAGAGTATAATAAAACACAAATGTGAGTTGTATTTAATGAATAATGTATTTGTATCTGTGCATATTACCTAAAAAATCTATAAAGTTTCTAGGGCATTGACTACTAATTTTAAGCATTTTTTCTAAACTATTTACAGAAATTACAGATGTAATCCTCCATCTTTTCTTTTTTTAATATAAAGAAGTCCTAATGGACCCTCCTCATTATTAGTGGTAGGAAGGGGACTATGCATTTTAAAGACAGCAGACTACGTTTTCTATTGTACCTTTTGAAAAAAAAATCACTCAAGAGGATTCTAAAAAGTATACGTATGTGTGCTTTTCTTTCCTTTTAGGAATTCTCTTCTGAATTCCCTGAGGGAATTTTCTAGAATCTCAGAATTGAAAGAGACCCTCTGAGGTTCATGCAGTCTAACCTCTTACCAAATGCAGGAGTCCCTTCTACAGGGGTGATCTTTCCACCTTGAACACTTCCAGTGACTCTACCTCACCAAGCAGTCCGTTCGGTTGTTGAGCAGCTCTAAGTGTTAGAAAGGTCTTCCTTAGATGGCGTTGAAGCCTCCCTCGCAGTAACCTCTGTCCTTGGGCCCAAGTCTGTCCTCCAAGAGAACGCTGAGGGTCTTGGAGGATGAATCTCGCCCGCCATGTCTTCTCTTTCACAGGCTGTTTTTCTCATCTGCCGAAGTGATTTCCAGAAGGACTCATTAGACACACCATTAGATTTGTGGCATCTAATGAAATCAAGGTGTAGCTACAAAGTAACAAGCTGTTTGTAATGTATCCTCACACATACCAGAACTTAGATCTTGCATCACTGTTTGTAAATGATGCTGCTTCTGAAGATCTTTGTGAGGTGGTTCTTGGAATTGCTTGCTCAGCAGGGAAAATTCCATTGCTTTGTGATCGAACTTTGTGATAGCATTCTGTGATAGTCTGTTTATCTCCCAGCTTGACCAACCATTTCTTTAGGTCTGCACCAAATGTGGGTTACTCCCAAGGTAAATAGTATTTGAACAATATTGGTATTGTTGGAGTGAGTCCACAGACAACCTAAATGAATGAACACAGCAAGTTCCTTTATAGTTACACCTTGTCTGTCAAAAGCATTCAGGTTCTGTCATTTTTTATCCTTGCACAAAATAGAAAAGCCTGTTTGCTTTTATAACTTCTGCATGAAAGATGACATCTGAAATATCTGATATGTATTTTAATACCAGCTTCTGCTCTAGAACTACTTTGGGAGAAATGGTGGTAATTGCAAATGACCTCCTTTAACAAAGTAAGACACTCAACTCAGTGCCATTTTAGTTCAGGAGATATCTAAATATAGCTGTCAATTGGGGTTTAATTTGGCTTATATTGGACCTTTTAAATGAAATAAAGTTTTTTTAATGCAATAAAAAGTGTCTTTCTTTTATACAGACTTCTTTATCTTAAAATGTTTAATAGTAATCATATAGTTTTGTAAATTTTAAAACAGATTCACTTAGAAGTGTTCTAAATGGACTTTTCAGATACATTCATTCAACATATTTACTGCTTATCTGCTGTATTGGGGGATGCAGGTGACCCTGGCTAGGAACTAAACCTTAAGTTTATGAACCTTTCCTCATAGCTGAAGTGTTTCGTCGTGGTAAGGTGTATACTGAAAGAATAAAATGTTAAAATATGAGGGAAAAGATGAATTGCAAGATCACTTTGTGAGAGAAGATCAGAGCAGTTTTCATTAAAGAAGTAATTACAATAAAAACAGCCCCAAGAACCTGCCAATAATTGAGTCTGCCAATTTAGGGAGGCGGAAAGTTGGGGAATAAATAAGAAGGGACCTAGGAGAACCCGAGTAATAAATAGTGCAGCAGGTAGGGTGGTTCCCTTGCATGTGGCCGGCCCAGGTTCAGTCCCCACAAGTGACCACTACCATATGGTCTAAGCCTGTCAGGAGGCGATCCCTGTGCACAGAACTGGGAGTAAGCCCCCGGTGTGGCATAGAAACAAAGCAGAAATAAAGAGGGGACCTAAGGTTTGCTGGTGGGGGGTTGGGCACCATTCTAGAGGGTGTAAGAGTATGCCTGGAAAAGTGTGACTTTGTGTGGGGATTTGAGGGTTTTTTGTTTAAGTGCCATATAGACTGGACTTGGAGAATAAAATTTGAGATGAAGAGACACAGAATTGATGTGAGGGGAGCTGGATGGAAATAGTCACATTCCTTAATGTGGAAATTTGATGAGCTGCAAAATGAGCTAACTCCACATGAGCACAGAAATATTCTTTTCCGTGAACAGATGATTGAGGGAGCAGGTGGTCCTTCACAACTACTTTATGTTAGTAATGTAACCTAGAGACAAGTGGGGCAAAAGTGAAAGAACATTTGCCAGATGTTACTTAACCTGGCCTAATAATGTGTGATGCAAAGTGGATTCAGATCCAGTCATTTCCATAGTCAGTGCTCAGAAAGAATCAACATCTTTTCTGGGTTTGTTAGAATTAGAGATCCTGAAGTTGGATCACAGGCTTAGACTGCTGGGTCACCTGCGGTCTCTCCAGTTTGGTTCTCTTAGCTCTAATTTTAGAACCGTGTGACTGCAGCAGATGTTTATTGAACGTCAGGTAGGCAGCAGGAACCGCTGGGCTCTTAGCACAGAGCATTAAAAGAAATGGCAACAAAACCTGATGGCTGCTGCTTTAGTCTTGTCTTGTTTTTTCACTTTCACTGCCCCAAATCTCATGAGCTTACGAGAATCATCCATATACTCTTATCTTTGTAGTTGACCTACAGACTTGGCTGGGTCACCGCTTCAGGCTGGAGCTCTGCTGCTGTGCTTGGTTTTTTCCTTGACTTTCCCTAGAGTTTGCTCTGTGATCATCTGTTTTTTTTTCTTTAAAATATTTTATTATACCATGGTTAGATATACAATTATAAGATGTTCATGTTTGAATTTTGGTTCTGCAGTGTTCCAACACCCATCCTTCCACCCTGCCCATCTCCCATCACCAATGTCCCCACCTCCCTTCCCCTCCCCCCAGCCTGCCATCTCCCTCTCTCTCTCTCTCTCTCTCTCTCTCTCTCTCTCTCTCTCTCTCTCTCTCTCTCTCTCTCTCTCTCCCCTCCCCTTGCTTCCCTTTCTGACACATTGTAGATTGTAATATATTCTAGAATATGATTGGTTCCACTAGTTGATACCAGGTCCGGACCACAAAAATGGCGGCTATTATGGTGAGTGAGTCTCATCCAGCTGCTTCCAAGGCCCTAAAGAGGTGATGGGACCACTCCCAAAACCCATCTTGCCTCCTGAGAGCCTAATGGTCAGCTGAATTAGGGAAGAGCCAGATGGCAGTTCTCCCCCCCATGCATCTGAGTCTCTCATCTTTCTCTATTTCTCTTTCTTCTCCTACACCCTGTGACTTACCTTATGGTTTATGATGCAATTATCTGTGTGTATTCAGTAGTGATTTCTAATGTGACATTATAGCTCCTCATTTCCCCATCAGCCTCCCGGTTTGTTACAACTACAGTGATCATTATGTTGTGCAGATGTGAAAGATCCTGGGAAGGACCTGGTCCTAGCCTACTTTGTTATCTAAGCCTCTTGCGCAGCTGTGCACTGTTCTTCCTATGTCAGATCATCCACCATCCAGGGCCCACAGGGCAGGAGCCCTGTGTGTGTAGACAAGCCTATCTCCTGCCTGCCACCTGCCAACGCAGCCGGGCACCACAGCCACACCTGCAACACCTCGAGGGGCAGATGGCCCGCTCTGTGATCATCTTTGAACATGGACTAAAATAACATGTCCAGAAGTTTTCAACGACAGAAGCTAACAAGCCTGACCACACAATTTTGGCCTCTGTGTTTCTTACCTGCTGCCACTACTAGGCAAAAACCAGACTATGCCTCCACCCCGGTGCATTGGGGCAGTTTACTTCTGCTCATTGGAGAAAGAGTGAGTTTAGTTACAACTCGTTTAATTCACTTAGCCCTGAAATGCTGAGTCTTGCCACTTAAACATACTGTCCATTTGTCCACGGACATATTTGATGTTCAGGTGAAAAACAGTGTTGCAAAAGTGCAGTGGTTTTTTTTTGGTTGTTCTGTTTGCTTGAGTTTAGGATGGAAGCACTGGAATGGTAGTACAGTGGGAAGGGCGTTTGCCTTGTGTGCAGCTGACCTGGGTTTGATCGATCCCCAGTGTATGGTCCCCCAAGCACTGACAGGAGAAATTCCTAAGTGCAGAGCCAGGAGTAACCTCTGAGCATCATCGGGTGAGACCCAAAAAAGATAGGATGGACTATTGGGTGCTAGGGGAGGGCACGCCCGGCAGGATCAGGAACCATTCCTGAGCTGCTCAGCAATGACCCCGGCAGTGCTCAGGTGCCATATGTGGTGCATATGGTAAAATGGTGTTACGAAAAGTGGGCCAGGTGTGACCCAAAAAAAGGAAAAAAAGAAAAGAAAAAGTGGGTCCTTGAGTATTGTATGTAAAATTGGCATCAAAACTCCAGCAGATGTTCCTGAGGTTACAATTATTTAATAGCCTGACAAAAAGTAGTTTGGAGTCCCACAGTGTTGTGTATGTAGCACTGCTCTGTTCTCCTAATACTAGTCTCATCACTTGATGTTTCATGATGCCCAGAGGTCAGAGTTTCTGTATTATACCAATACCTGATGCTCTCTTTGGCTTTCCTTCATTCTGCAGCCACACACATGGGCGAGAGCTATTGCATTTCTTCCCATCTGCCGGGGCCCAGGTGTGAGGTGAGAGAACAGCAGCCAGTCTTCGAGGTGGCCAGGCCAAGAGGGGAAGTTACGTAACCTCTGGCACATTTCTAGTGTTTATATCTTGGCCCCTTCACTATTTCCATTATCCGGCTACTCCTCATGTAGGAAAAGATTTAATTTTGCTGTTATTACTGTTTTGGTGTCAACCCAGTGGTACTCAGGACTTACTCCTGGTTCTGTGCTCAGGGATCACTCATGGGGCCCAGGGAACCAAGTGCCAGGGATCAAGCCTGGGTCATCTGTGTGTAAGACAAGTGGCCTATTGGCTCAGGCCCTGTAGGAGATTTTAAACCAACTAATTGGATTACCTAGTGCTCTCCTTCCTTCCCACTGTAACATCATCTGTGACGGTATATGAAGGTGAAGGGCATTTGCACTGGTTGGAAGTGTTTTTTGGTTTCTGCTGGCTCAGCCCTCCACAGCTCATGAAGATAAGATCCTTCATGGCAGCTAGAACTATGGATGGTACAAGATGGCGGTTGGGTTGGACAGGTTCCAGCACTAACCTCTGAAACTTGGGTGTGAGACTGGTCACCGCGGTTGGAATGTTGGGTGCGTTCTGGAACCCAGAGTAACAGCAGTTCAGTGTCTAATCTGGCTTCAGAGAGATAACCGAAGGACGGCTCTGCAGCTGACATTCTTTATCGTTTGGCTTGTTTCTGCTGTAACCTGCCTCCAGCACTAAGTGCTCCAAAGACAGTAGGACCCAGCGTGAATGTGAAGAAAGTTACTTGTGTTCCTGAAGTTCTTGACACATGGCAAGAAACACCAAAATCCAAGAGAATGTGAGTGAAGGAGAATTAAAGGCGAAGAGACTTTGGGAGAAGAGCTCGGGTCACTCAGGAGGCTACAGGTGAGTTCAGGGACATGGGAAGGCCGTGGCTACCTGCTGTTCCATGACTGGAAAATAGGACGTAAGCCACTGTGAGGGGCTCATAGCTTTTGTTACGGGATCTCTGTATATGGCAGAGCGAAGACCTCTGAAAATTTGCTTCTCAGAAATGGTCTGCCAGCCCAGAGTAATAGTACAGCAAGTAGGACATTTTCCTTACACTTGGCCAATCCAGATTTGATTCCTGGAACACGAGTACTATGGTCCCCCTGTCTGCCAGGTGTCAAAAACAAAGGGTGGAGAGGAGTACAGGAAGGAAGGTATTTGTTCGCCTTGCATGAAGCTAATCCCGGCCACACACAGTTCCCCCAGCAATCCAGATATCATTCCTGAGCATAGTCAGGAATGACCTTGAGCACCAAGGGCATGACCCCAAGCCACCCAGTCAAAAAAAAAAAAGCCAGAATAAAGACTCAGATGTTCAGAAATTGAAGGCGTTAGGCAGCCTGGGCATCGATTGAAGAAAGACTGCTGAGTTTCAGAATAACTTGTGACTTTTAAACTTGCTGTAGTTGCATTCCTCACCTACCAAGAGTCCACATTCCTAGCCTGGGCTGGCAGCAACCAGAGGGAACAAACAAGCACTTTGAAAGCCTTCCTCCCAGGGAAGTGTCCTGAGGCTCACTGCAAGATCCTATTTATAAGGCTGTGCAAAGGAGCTCACTTGGTGCCTGGCGTTGAAGGTACTCGCCTAGAAGGGGGCTCTTTGAAAACAGTTCTAGGGAAGCATTTTAATGTCACGCTGAGCCTCAGTAATGGAGAAACAACAACAAACAAAAGGAAAGGCTGGGAGATGGGACATTCCACGGAGATTTCTGGGAATCTCTTCTATGGATTCTTCAAGATTCATTCTCAAAGACCTGAGAATGGCTAAACTCTCCTCCATGGCTGGTTTTGAGGCTGGGTAGAAGCAGCAAGTAAAAGCCGAGATAACAGTTTTTAACCATTTAGGCTGGCTGAGTTCTTTAGGTAATTCCTTGAGCGTGCTCCACCACCACCCTTTAAGGAACTCTCTAGTCCTTAGCTGATAGTTCGGCTAACTTCACTGGCCGTACATGGCAGAGAATTCAGGCTTCACAGAGTCCTTCGGAATAGTCCATAGAGCCAGAGCAATAGTAGAGCGGGGAGGACACTGGCCTTGCACACAGCCTACCTGGGTTTGATTCCCAGCATCACATATGGTCCCCAGAGCTCTGGCAGAGTGACCCCTGAGCACAGAGCCAGGAGGAAGCTCTGAGCACCACCAGATATAACCCCAAAAGCAAAAGAAGAAAAGCCGCTCAACTAGCAGCGATAGCAAACCCTGAGAGGGAGCTGGCTCTTACCTGCATTGTTCCATGTTGTGTTATCTTAAATGTCCAATTTCCAACAAAAGAAACCTCCAGAGAACAGTTAGAGACGGATACAGCAACAAAGAATTGAGAAGAATCATCATTACAAAAGCGATAGAACCTCAGCTAAACAGAAGCAGGTTCAAGGCATAAAAAAAACAATATTTTCTTATTTTTTGGGGGGAGTGGCTCACCCAGAATTGCTCAGGGCTTTTTTCCTGGCTCTGAACTCAGGATTACACCTGGTGGTGCTTTGAGGACCATATGGGATGCTGGGGATCAAACCTGGGCAGGCCACAGGCAAGGCAAACACCCTACCTGCTGCTCTACTATCACTCTAAGATATTCTTCACCAAAGATATTCTTCACCAAAGACTAGGTTTTGGGTTTTGGTTGATTTTGTTATCAGTTTCTTTTTTGGGGTGCTCACCTGGCTCTCCTCTCAGGGATCACTGCTGGCAGGCTCAAGGGACCATATAGGACGGTGGAGATCAAACCTGGGCCACCCATGTGCAAGACAGTCTACCTGCTGTACTGTTTCTAGTCCCAGAGACTGTAGATTTTGTTTTTGTCTTGAATTCCAGGATGCTGGTGTAATAAAAGCACTGAAATTCAGACTAATATGGAAACCATAACAAGTACACTCAATCTTGCTAAAAAAAAATATCAGAAATGGAAGATAAAATCAGTTTGAGGGGCTGGAGAGATAATGCAGAGACACAGTGTAGAGCTGCTGTGCATGCAGCCAACCCTTTTCAATCCCCAATTCCCCTGAACCTGCCAGGAATGATGCTTAAGTGCAGAACCAGCAAGAAGCCCTGAGCTCTACTGAGCAGGTGTGGTTCCCAAATAGAAATCATGTGACTGAGATTGAAGAGACAAACTAGATTAGAAACAATGAAAATCTATGAAGGGGCCAGAGCCATAGCACAGTGGGTAGGCCAATTGCCTTGCATGCCACCGACTCAGGTTTGATCCTCGAGCATCCCATATGGTCCCCCGAGCACCGCCAAGAGTAATTCCTGAGTGCAGAGCCAGAAGTAACCCCTGAGCATTGCCAGGTGTAAACCCGAAAAGCAAAAAAGTGAAAAAAAAATCTATGAGAAGTATCACTCCAATTAAAGGTACATATCAGAATAATGGGAATTCCAGAAGGTGAAAAGAGGAAATAGCAGAGATTGTACTCAAAGAAATAATAGCTGAGGGCACTGTTGTTATTTAAAAAAAAAAAAAAAAACAGTAACAGCAGGTAGGCTTGCCTTTGCACACAGCCAGCCCGGATCCAGTCCCTGGCACCATATGGTCCTATGACCACAGACAGGAGCGATCCCTGAGTGCAGAGCCAGGAGAAAGCCCTGAGTACCGCCAGGTGTAGCCAAAAAGTTAACTCAAATAGTAACTGAAAACTTCCTAAAACCTAAGGAAATAACTAGCCATCCTTTCTAGGAAGCTGAGAAAAGATTCAAATATTGGATCCCAAAATAACCAACCTCAAGACATCATTTTAAATGATCGGCTGCTGGGGAGAGGAGAGTAGCGTGCAAGGCCCTCCGTACTCGCCCCATCCTCAGCAGCAACCCAGAAGCATGGGGGGAGAACAGAGTCACTTATTCCCATCGCTGAAACCTCATCAGCAGTTCTTTACAAAATTATCAGTAAAACGTGACGGAGAAAGTTGTGACTAGCAGACAAAAACTAACTGGCTGGGAAGAAAACTCAGCGTGCTTTTGGCAGGCAGGGAGGCCTGAGTTCGAGCCCAGGCACCGCATGGTCCTCCTGCACCACGTGGAAATAACCTCCAGCACTGAGCCAGGAATAGCCTCTGAGCCTGACACATGCGGCTCACAAACAAAACAAAAAAATTGACAAGGGAATAGCAAGCATTTAGCGAATAAAGCAAAGGCAATGTACTTAGTAGATATATCCAGAAACATTCATCCCAAACAAATACAGTCTTCTCAGTTGCACATGAAGCATTCTCAGGATAAAGACCTTCATATGTGAAGAATAAAAAAACACTAAGGGGGGCCGGAGCAATAGCACAGCAGGTAGGGCTTTTGCCTTGCACATGGCCGACCTTGGTTCGATCCCTGGCATCCCATATGGTCCCCAGGCACTTATTCTGTATCATTTCCTCCTTCCCCCCCGGCCCCACCCCCCATGTCCCCCGCCCCTCCCCCCCCCGGGCCCCCCGGGGCCCACGGACACAACGGGCCCCCAAAAAAAAAAAAAAAGGAAAAAAAAAAAATTATTAATTATTTTTTTTATATAACAACAAGAAAAAACACCAAAGGCTGGGGGGGGGGGAGCTACGTTTCGCTTGCAATAAAAAAAATAAAAAAAAAATAAATAATAAAAAAAAAGGGGGAAAACCCCGCAAACCCAGGGGGAAGGGGGGGGGAAAAAAAAAAAGAAAAAAAAAAAAGAGGAGGGGGGGGGGGGAGGGGGGGGGGGGGGCGCCCCACCCCCCTCCCCCCCCCCCCCCCCCCCACCCAACCGGAGGGTACCCCACCCCCCCCACCCCCCCCCCCCCCCCCGGACACCAACAAATTCTCCCAACCTGGGGGTGGGGTCCGGGGGCCCCCCCCCGCCCTGGCAGAACAAGAGAGGGGGGGGGGGGGCACGGGGGGGGCATGGGGGGGGGGGCGAAAATCCCCCCCCCCCCCGCCCCCAGGGGATTGATTTATTTTTTTAAAGGGGGAGTGGGGGAGAAAAACCTTGTGGTCCCGCCCCACACAGCCAGAAATAATTCCTAGAAAATCTCAAATGGGGGAAAGTGAACTCTTAGGTCCACAAAGTGAAGGAGGAAAAATATTACAGAGACAATGAAAACAGAAGCTTCAGCAATGAGAGACAGCAAAAGTAATATTGAGAGCTAAGCTCATCTCAATACCGGCCCATATCAATACCAGTCTCAAGCAGTAAACCCCTGTACCCAAAAGAAAAGAGACAAAGAGCCAAAAAATCAAACAAGAGCAAAGAAATTTGGGACAATTAAGAAAGATTAAACCAAAAAAAATAGAGGTCAATGAAACCAGTGATTGCTTCTTTGAAAGGATGAATACAATTGATAGACATCCTTCTAGGTTCACTGAGGTGAGGGGGGGGGGGGGGAGACTATGTAAAAAATCAGAAATGAGGTAGTAAGTGATGCTGCAGAAAGACGGAGAATCGTAAGAAACTACCATGAACTTCTGTACACAAATGAATCAACCTAGAAGACGTTGGCAAGTTTTAGAATCTTGCAACCTCTTTTATCTAAGAAGGCTGAGGAGACATTTGGGGAACTGCAAACCAAATAGGCTGGGCCGGGTGACTGGAGAAAGTCAAGAGCCGTGCAGATCTGGGGCCACCCAGGGGACTCCTGCTCTCCTGGAAGCCCAATGTGCTTGTTCTGCCCCAACCCAGGGCATCGCTAATCCATTTGCCTCAGCAAACTAAACCACCAGGAGGGAGGAAAAAGTGGGTGCGTCTGGAGAGATAGTACAGTATGTAAGGTGTGTGCTTGCCTGGCACCTGGCCAGCCTTGGGTTCGAGCCCTGGCACTGCTTGTGGTCTCCCACATCCTGCCAGGAGTGACCCCTGAGTGCAGAGACTAGGGTTAGCCCTGAGCACAACTGGGCTTGACCCCCAAAACAAATTAAGATGACAAAAAAAGCATGTTTCCTGCTACTTTATCTTTGGTTTCACAGAAGAAAAAGGTTTCCTGGGCTGAGGATGAAGCTCCGTGGCCAAGCTGCTGCCTACTGTCTGTGAGACACTGGGTTGGTCCCTCACATGAGAAGGAAAGGAAGGAAGGAAGGAAGGAAGGAAGAAAGGAAGGAAGGAAGGAAGGAAGGAAGGAAGGAAGGAAGGAAGGAAGGAAGGAAGGAAGGAAGGAAGGGAGGGAGGGGAGGGAGGGAGGGAGGGAGGGAGGGGAGGGAGGGAGGGAGGGAGGAGGAGGAAGGAAGGAAGGGAGGGTGGGTGGGTGGGTTGGAGAGTACAGTAGAACACTTGCCTTATACATGGGAGTGATCACTGAGCAGATAGAACTAAGAATAAGCTCTGAGCACAGCTAGGTGTGACCCTAAAACCAAGACAAGAGAAAATACATCTGCTTTAAAAAAAAAGAAAGAACAGGGACCCCAACAATAGCACAACGGGTAGGGCATTTGCCTTGCACATGGCCCACCTGGGTTCAATCCCCGCATCCCAAATGGTCCCCAAGCACCCCAGGAGTAATTCCTGATTGCAGATCAGGAATAACCCCTGAGCATTGCCGGTGTGACCTAAAAGGGGAAAAAGAAAAACAGGGGAAAGTGTTGGAGGACACTGGGCTCCCGACAAAATCTGGGAGCAGTATAAGGGGGATCTCTGCCCCAGGGGATTGGCAGCTGGCAGACGCAAAAACTAGTGAATCCAGCAGAGTTTCAAAAGGCTTTACTCACACTCTTTCTGGTATACAATTCAACAATAGGACAACCCCAGACTTTAGGTTCCTAGCTGGGCCCTGGCCTGGCCATGTGTAGATTTAGAATCCTAGGCCAACGCCCTACCCGCTGGGCTATCGCTCCGGCCCCATCACCACTCATTTCTATATGACAATTATTTTTTCAAAATTGCGAGAGCATGCTCCTTCTTTTCCCCATTTTCTCTGCACCGGCCCACCTCGACACTCCTCACCTGGTCCCGAGGGCCTGGTCACACGCTGGTCTTGCTACCTGGTTGGCTTCCCCCAGGTGTGTCCCGCTGGATGAGCCCAAGCAGCACTGCCAGGGAAGGGAGACCTGAGTGGGGTCTGCAGGGGGCTGCAGCGTGGTGTGTGGAAGGGGGTCGCCCTCAGGAACTGCTGGTGCTCCAGTGTTGCTGTTAGCCAGGTGGTAGCTAGAAAGGAGTGATAGTGGCCCTATAAGTGGCTCTTTGCTTCTCTTGGCCCCCCTGGAGGGACGCGGGATCTGGCCCTCCCTCATCTCTGCATGGCTTAGGTGCTCTGTTCAGCCAGGTGGCCTTGTGGGCTCCAATGCAGTGAAGCTGTCAGGTTCTGTTTCCCTGGGCATGTTATCCCTAGACCCTCAATGCAGGGATTCCGGGCTGTTCTTGCTCCCAGTTGGACTCCAGGGTTATAGGGGCAGAAACCACACTCTCCTTTTTTTTTTTTTTTCATTTTGGGGTCTCACCCACAATGCTCAGGGGTTACTCCTGGCTCTGCACTCAGGAAAATATTGGCAATGCTCAGGTGGCCATAAGGGATCCAGG